>APFE031022220.1:0-17286 GCA_000404065.3 Pinus taeda
TCTTTTACCCTTATATTCAATTTTTGGAAGTCCTCAATGTGCTCCATCATTGAACCCTTTTGTTTGAGATTTATCAATTGGCTAAAAAGGGTGTTACTTTTTGTATCCTCATAATGTGCTATCATTTCTTACGTAAAATTTTCCCAAGTGACAAATTGTTTACGAGAGAAAAGCCATCGATATCATACAAATTGATTTGGTTCCAAAAATAAAATTGCAATGCATACCTTTTGTGAGTTTTGCACATTATGGAGATCAAAATATTCCTCCATCTATAGTATCCATGTTACAGGATCCTTGCCATCAAAATTCCTCATATCGATCTTTGCAATACGTTGGGTCTTCAGTCCAGCATTAGATTCTATGAAATCATGATTACATTACTTTTCTTCTCATCATGAGTTTCCTCTACTACCTTTTCGCCATTAGGAGTCCTTTCTTGTAGTAGCTTTGTCCCACCTTCTTTCAAACCTTCCATGTCTTTCTTCAAATCTTCCATGCCTTTCTTCCAATATGCTTCCATACCATCAATATAAGCTTCCACGGCATAGATAAAACTATTTATCTTACCTTCAATCGTATTCTTCAAATCATCCATCCAATTTTGATTACTAGGTGTTTCTATTTTCTTGATTTGAGTCATTCTTTCTCTTGCTTTTAGGATCTCGATCTTGAATCTGTTGTGTCTATGAAAGTTCGGATCTCCAATGTCTAGAATTGTGACCTACGATAGCCCTCCACATCCTCCTTCCAATGTGACAAGTCTGATCACAATTGGATTCTCCAAGGAAGAGTTATGCCCAATCTCCCACGATGACCTGATTATATACTTTTTCAGTTTAGAAAACTTGTATGAAGTTCCACATGTCACTGTTTCAAACTTTGGACCTAAAACTAATACAAAGGATAATTATAGTCCGTCCTGTTTCTGTAACTTCTTGCGAAATTTCAATCTAATGCTAGAGAGAAAGTTATGATGATTTTCCCACGGTCACCTATTTGGGATGTAATTCGGGAGCCTACACAAACCCTAAATGTCTTGGACCATATCTCTAAAAATATAGTGAAACAAGATCTAAAATTCAGGACCAAAATTCACCAAGATTTCATCTCAAACAAATTTTAATTTCAGATTCTGAACCTTCGTAGAAACAAAATTATAGCGAACATTCCATGATGACCTGTTTGAAATGGAATTCTGGAGTTTGTAAAAACACTAACTTTCTCATATCATATTTGCAAAACTATAGTGAGACAAGATCAGAAATTTGTACCCGAGGTTCAGAATGATTTTGGCTCAAATGTGTTTTCTTTTTTAGCTTCTGAAACTTCATAGTGAAAAATCTATAGCGAAAATTCCACGATGACTTGTTTGGAGTAGTAAAACCCTAAAATCCAAAGCTCTGACACCAAATGTTATTAAACCATCTCACAAAAAGAGATTGTGGCTGACACTACTCCACAAGAACCAATATCGACCTTAGAATGATTGGAGGAAGAAAGCGTTTCTAGTAATTCTCCACAAGAACCAGTACCAGCTTCTAAGAAAACAGAAGGAAATTCGGTAGTGCCAAAGTCTGTAGAAGGATGTGTCAATGCCACTCCATGAGTACCAGCATTCGAACAAATGGAGGAATTCATGATAAAATAGGAACCAGTTTAGGAGTTTTATTATGTTGCTCCATAAGGACCAATACTAGCCCCGAGACAAATAAAGGAAGTCATGGTGAAACAAGAATTTGTTAAGGAACTTGCAAAAATGAAAGCCCCCATTCAGAGCTGGTATCAACTGTTGTTTAAAGAAAACATTCAGTTGAAGATAGAAATTACTAACTAAGGAAATAGATGATGTGATTATGGAAATAGGAAATAAAGTGAAAATTTAATACTGACCACAAAACCGCACCCCTGGAACTAGTGGGATATTTTCGGTGGTAGTACAGATACAGGATAAGGAGATGACCTAAACATCTAAACAAATTGATACACTCATCCATCTTGAAGAAGCCCAGGAGTTTGTTTTGGCCGTAGAAATCTAGAAATGGGAGGCCACTACTTTCAGTTTCCAGTGTGGATAAATTCCCATGAAGTCCCATTAGAAATAAATAAAGGAGATTCAAGAGAATGCAACAAGGGTGGCTACCGATTATACTACTCATATTGAACAGGCTAAAAAATAAGAAGAAGAGTTGCAAAATGAGATCAAAGAGTTGCAGGGAGAGGTCTAGTTACTGAAAAATGATAAGGATGAGATGTTCACCTTAACACTACAAATAATGGCATGTAGACCCCCTACTAACTCTTATGCCCTTTTCCTTCATGAACAATATTTTGTTTTCTGCCTAGAAAGTACTCACCAGGAGATAAGTCACAACATAGAAGATACCATGTAGTTGTTAAGGATTCTGAGAGTTCACAATCATATTAACCAGCATTTTCTATGTGAATTATACATGAATGATTATATATTGCGAATTGATCATTCATTCAATCCAACACCAATTGTAGGAGATATTTAGTTGAGAGCTTTTACATCTTTTGTGATTCATCAATTCAAATGGAAAAGGGCCCTTGACACTTTCGTGGAAAACTAGGAGAATCGTCCATTGATGGTCAAAATGGATCATTTCCAATCTAGGGATATTTTCAGTCAACATCATTGGTTTCTCAAACTATAAGGATGAAAATACCGGACGCTTAGGACACAAAGATGGTGCGTCAACATGTGCACAAGATAAATCTGCACTTTTCAGGAAGAAGCCAAGGATGCTTGTTAGAAGCGTTGGATGCTCTCTTCATTAGTAGTATGGGTACAAAAGCCCTTTGTGATACCCAACTTTTTCAAAGCATTGGGGAGAGTTCCATGCTACATTTCTCACATATAACAATGTGGAGTATGTTGGCTACGGTTAAGGTTCCAATTTCCTATTATCTAGCTGCCTTCTTATCAATATGGACCGACTTATATTGTGGATGAATACTGGTGGAAAGACATTGTTAACTCAGATGGATTTAAGCTCCCCAGGACTGATATGACAAAACAATATTATCTTACTTAGCTTCATGCCAGTCACATCGGGTCTAACCTTGATCTACGCAGGAAACAGTTTGCATGAGGACATGCAACCAAGCCAATTGGGGGGAGTTGTTGGTTGATAAAATTACCCATTTTCACTCACCTTTACCTATTCCTTTTTATCCATTTCATAGCTTTTATCAGGTTGATTTATATCTCAAAACAATGAAGGTATATTAAATTAGCATGTCTTATTGAAATGTTGATTAATGAAGCACAATCCTACGGGAACATTGCTTAGATGGTTTGCTAACTGAATTCTATTGCGTAATCATGAAAAATTATGCCTAGCAAAAAACGAGTTAGTGTGATGATGTTAATAAGCTGGCATCGTTATTCAAGGATGGGACTATTAAAACTACTCAACTACCGAGGAGTTGATAAATCAAATCTGACTACTATCTTTGCATTTTGTTTCTACCTGAACAATCATTGTATAGTTGTGGGTAGGCATGATTTCCACAATTTATGAGTTTGCTAATTACTATTCATGTAATGATAAATTGTATAAGTAAGGCTCACTGGAGCAGAATGACAGACTTTTCCTTTGGACGTTTAACAACAGAATTTTGATTGCAATTCCTTTTTTGTTAGTGAAAATTCCAGTCTTCTATAATCCTGTGTGATCTCTAACTCTTCGCCATAGCCCTGATCAAAGAGTTAGGCCCACTCTCCTCATCAAGTGTTGTTGGATTTAATTGTGTTAATAGGTATGCATTTTTTTATGTTATTAATTTTTGGTAATTGTTTTTCTTTATTTTTTTTTTTTTTAATTTTGTTGTGATTCTAAATTCTTGTTACTCTTGGTTGTTGTTACTATTATTTACTTTTCTGTTACTCGATTCATAGCATTTTTTAGGCCTTATATTTTGTGAATGCTCAATACTGGGTAGGGAACCCATGGCCTACATAGAATTTGCATGATAGCCTTGAAACGATTAACGAAGCCCAGATTAACAATAAATGTGGAAGGAATTGAATCTATAACTCATATCCAAACCCCAATAGTGATATGCATGGATGGGTTTTCTCCTGGCTTCCCTTCGAACTTAGGAATATCATAAGGTAGTTTTGCAGGGATTGGTGTCCACATAGGATCATTACATATGGTTTCATTTGTGAGTTTATCCAAGTCTAGCAAATCAAGGGATGCTAGAAATGGAAGTTAATGATGATTAAATGGGTCAAGAAGTAAAATTCCCCCCTCCCCCCTCCCCGATGGACCTTGTAGTCCCCCCATAGCATATTTAATGGAGAATGAAGATGAATTAAGGATATATTTTATCCCAAGAGACTGAAATCCCAAGCCAATAGATGTGGTGAAAGGATATGGTCCTCTAAGGGAGATTCCCCCAAGGAACAAGAGACTCCCAAAGGAATGATTACTCATGGGATTGTACCTAAAACTATAAGAAGTACCTCTTTATGCAAAAGAACCACCATAGGCATAAGAACTCATTGACATAATGGTATTATTGGGGTTAATGGCCCCAAAGAAAATGTCCCCTCTGAAGGGAATATAAACCCCCAAGAAAGGCATCTTGCTTAATATAGAACTACTCCAAGGTTGATATGTTCTTCCAAAATATTTTTTTCCCCTAGATTGGTCAAAAGGAAATGTAGATCCCCTTGAATGTTTCTTAAAGAAAGGATGCCTGTATTAGGTAAATAAATTGTTAGAATATACGAGCTATAAGTAAAAACCATAACTCTTGTTGGTTGAATAGTTTTTACCCCCATTCCAAATACAAAAGTGGATGAAGGCAAAGATACAGACAAATTTGGTAAACTTGTAGGGATCACAGATGTAACTGGTGGAATTTCCCATAAAGAGGACAAATGCGTTGTCAAAGTAGGAGTGGGCTATATCACACTTATTGGTGGTAATTATGACATCACAAAATATATTGATGATGTGGACGGTGATGAGGGACCCATCTCCCCCATGGTATAAGAACTTCTCTCACCAAACATATGATGAAAGAACAAGGAAAAAGGTTTAGAACCAAAATGTATCAACTACATAAGAACAGGGTCAAAAGGGTTGGTCAAACATGGGTTGGCGTGTGCTGGTGGACTTACCTCAATCACTTCAACAGTAACTGATTCTTCCCCCCATCAACCAAGGTTGTCCCTTCCAAACCGAAATGTGGTCCAAGTCCTCCGTTGTTAGAGCTATCCTATCTCGTAAGTGGTGGACCTTACTCTTTAGGAGAATGGTTTTAAACTCTTCGAGAACATTGAATATTTTGGTCAACCATGGTGAATACATTTTATTATTAAATTTAATTAGTTAAGATACTATTATGGCCAACAATAATTGGACCAAACATCACACTATAAAATCTATGGAGTCAAGCAAACAAACCAAGAGACTCAAAGGCTCCTTCCCTCAACCATAGCTTGGTCAATAAAGGCCCATGTCCACTGT
The DNA here is from genome assembly GCA_000404065.3 of Pinus taeda. NCBI lineage: Eukaryota > Viridiplantae > Streptophyta > Pinopsida > Pinales > Pinaceae > Pinus > Pinus taeda. The sequence continues at coordinate 5,508 of APFE031022220.1, forward strand.
GAAGATGTAGTTCGTATAGTTACATTAGTCTCTAACTTAATGACTCTTACACCCGGAACCAAGTAACCTTATGAGTTGTGGGGTACACCCCAGAAGAACTGAGTGAATCCAAACTAACATCTACCCTAGGTATACCAAGGAAGCCCCCCCCCCATCATCACCTGTGTAAGATACCTAATATTATGTCCACTAAGGATACCGTGTAAAATAACCAACCTAGGGGAATAGTTATAATTTGTGTCTACATGTAAGCGTAGGGAAACTAAGCTCAAAAACTCCATAAAGACTACTCAAAGTGAATTAGATGCCTCTCAAGGAGATCCCCAAGTAATACATGCAAACCATTGCCACCAATTCTACTGAAGTGGGGTAGATCACTCAGTTGGTCTCAATGTGACCTTCCGATTGACCCTTGTATGAGAAGGCTTCCTAGGAAATGTGCTATTACAAATGGGTTTCAACTCCCTAACTCAAGTTTCTATTGTTTGTTTTGGTATACTTATAGAGTTAACATCACCACATATTTCAAGGCCCTAAACCCTAAGCTAGTGTTGGTGTGCTACCAAAGAAAAGAAAAAATGTCAAATGAATTTTATTAAATGTTTCTTTTGTGGGTTCTTATTTACTCAAAGAAAAAGACGTGAAACAAATATGATGTGTAATGACTAAAGACCCAATATTAATGGAAGCCATGGGAAATAAATAAAAAAGAAAAATTTGTTCAATGAAACCTAGCTAAAGAAGGGAAGATAGTCTTTTTCTTTTCTAATAAATGACAACAACCTCACACACCCTCAATACTCTCTCCTGAAATTCACTAAATTCATAACAAATATCTAATCTAAAAAACACCTAAAAAAGAAACCCAAAAAGACTTCAAATAAAAACCAAGCAAGAACACAAAGCACTGAAAAGGTCAAAACTTGGCTTTGCAAAAGCGAATCACCAAAAGTAGTGTATCACACACAGAAAAACATGGAAAAAAAGTGCAAAGAAAATTTCAGATCTATAGTTCAATGTAGAAAAAAAAACATGCAACAGTAATGATCTACAAAGGTAAAAAACCAAACCTTAATTGAACAACAAGACTTGAGAGGTTTGAAAATAGAAGCGAAACTTTATGATCCAAGCGAATGAACGGATTAGAAAAACACAACCATACCCCTTAGATCTAGTTTTACACAACCACAACAAACAAAAGAAAAAGTGCTAATGGAAGTAACCAAAATGACAAAAGGAAACTTTGACAAAATACCAGAATTATAAAATAAAGTAGATCCAACTAAAAACAACCTTTTTGAAGCAAATAGAAGATAGATTTGAACATATACAATCAAAAAAGAATAGATTTGGAAAATGAAATAGCAAGTTAAAGGAATACCCTAAAAAAACTCAATTTTACAAGGAAGATGCAGCCAAATTGTAAGCAACAAGGGTTTGAGATGTAGGCATGTCATTTACAAACCACACATTTACTGCTAAGACTATTTGTAATCTACTACTAGCCATGTCCTTCAGCCAATTAGAATTTGAAAATCAAATAAAGGTAAAATCAATTTAGATCTAAGGAAAATTAGCCTAAAAAACACTTACTCTAGGTTGAAAAATAAAGAAGAAGACTCAAATACAAACATAAACCCAACATCTAAAGCCAAAGGAGGAGAGAAACAACATCAAGGTTAGACTCCCCAATAGAGTTGCCAATTATGTTGTACCAAATATAGATTTGATAGAAGGAGTTATTGTTCCATATATATTGCCCAAAATTAGCCAAACCACGTGTGAAGAGTATCAATTAGACCAATCCCATATGCATGCACACAAACATGGAAATTAAAAAGTGTGAAATGGAGCATACCTTCTAATTGAAGAGGTTGTTATTTGGTGTTTCCAACTTGAAATATCCACTAGAAGTCTTCACTCATTATTTTCAAATCTTGAAAACCTACACACATATGAACAACAAACCTATTGAACCAAGTTCCCTACAAAACCCATCAGCATTAACATAACCAAAATATAATGTATAACATGAATAAAACAAGAGAAATCAATATGACAAGAAATATATCAACTTTTTATTAACAAGTCAAAATTATATGCCATCAACATATCAACACTCCTCCTCGACTTGCAATCCTAGCCACCTCCTAGATCAGGGAGAGTCTCTAGATGCACAAAAATATAGCATAGCACTCTCTCTAATTTCAACTAACTAAATATGGATCTAATTATACCTAACCCCTTTCCTCTTAATAGGTTCATATTATATAGGTTCATTATATCCTCCAATGGAATGTATCTGGTCACCTATGAGTTTAAGAAGTTAGGAAACTTTTATAAAAATAGACCCCTAATCAAATCATACACAAAAGGGTCAATTTGGTCTCCTTGGAAATGATGAATTGTAAGACGTTTTTCTCAATTATGAAATAATTTTATTTTACAATTATGAAATTACGACAAAATAATTATGAGAAATTACTCGACCATGTAATTTCTCCCCTTTAACATGGAATAACTCCCTTGTAAAACCCATATAAGTAAAAGAAAGAGTTAAGGGGATCCATTTTGACCAATAATCGAGATATGTTAAACTTGAGAAAGCTTATAACAATAATACCCTTTTCCTAATATTTTTTTAATATTTTCGTGTTTGTATATTAATCAACCTAAATATTGTGTTCCTAGAGCACATGATAAAACAATGCGTGCCTAGTCTATTTCTCTTAAAGATCAAAACAACTTTACAGCCCAATGGTTTAACGTTGTAAATGATGTCTTTAAAATTCTCTAGAATTTAATTCTTAACACAAAAATTGTGTGCTAAATTCAATCCTAGGAAAAGAGCTAAGTTTGACTTCCATCCAATTTGATTATTAAAAAATATACCCAAAATAATTCTTAACACGAATATTTTGTGCTAAATTCAATCCAAGAAAATATCTTTTCTTATTCAATAGGAGTGAAAATTACTTTCCAATAAAATATAAATAAAATGTATATTACTTCATTGTAATATGTTATGAATAAAATATTTATTTAAATTAAATAACTATATTCAAAATTTTAATATATATTATAAATAATTACATGATATAACTTTAATAACATTTCTGAAATATGACATAAGAAATTATGAATGATCCCATTATGTAAATTTAATTCTAGTTCTTAGTCACGCATAAATTTCTGTACTTTGCTGCGTGCTCCGAACGCACAATCCCAATGAAACCAAACTAAGTCCGAAAGTAGCTTTCCAATCTAAATTTCTCTCTCTTTATTCAAGTTGGCCTCGTTTTATTCAACTCCATGCACCATGCAGTTGCCTTTATTAAAAATATAAATAAAGTTGGCCTTGTTTTATTCAACTCCATGCACCATGCAGTTCCCTCTATTAAAAATATAGAGTATTTTGCCAAATGCAGGAGGACGACTAAAAACATTAGTGCGTTTTAAGTTATTTTAATGAAAGTTAGTATATTTTTAATTATATTAATATATACATTTGTTATTTTTTTAATTATTTTTTTTAATTTAATAATATATTTAATAAGGATTTATAAAGTATTATAAGGATTATTTATTATGGCTTCAACATTTAGATATAGACACTGTGTTAATAATTAAGTACACAAAGAAAAATAACAGGTAAAAATGTGAAAAATGTTTAATGTCGTTTTCAATTTATTACATTAGTTTCATGATATAAATATATAATATACTAATTGAATCATTTTAGATCTAAATTTTATTAGTGGATTATGACAACACTTTATTAAAGATTAGGTTTAAAATTTATATCAATTTGATCTCAGTTTTTGTGGTTGTCTAGGGACTCATTGTATAATGTTCTCTCATTCAATCAAAAGGCAAATAATTGTATCAACAACTTTTTTCATATTCAATCTAAAATTGTTGAACTAAGGTGATATGCTTGGAAAAAAACATTTTTTAAAAGTGAACAACTTTCATGTGTGAACATTTCCATTCCTTTTTATTATCATTTATTTTGAGACTCATTGTTGTGCTGGATTCCAAATGTTGATTGATTTTTGACTATGCTAAGTCTTTGAATCTTGAAACTCGACTATCTAATATCCCCCCTATTAGGTACAAGGTGCGAAGTTTGTTGAAAGTATCCAATCTTGCACTTTATATTATCTTGTTTTTCAATAGTTTATAATTGACACGATACAACATGATATTTGGATTCTTTATATGATATTTTTATTGGTTGACCAATAACCATCTTCTATTGGTAGTGGTGGTTAATGGTTTACCAATAACCATGTTTACCTAAGAAATGTTGTGATTTTGGATGACCACTAACTTTTTTTTGTTGAACAACATGGTTGTTTTGGATGAACACTAACCAATTTTATTTGAAATTTGTGGTGGTTTCTAGTTTACCACTAATCATTCTTACTTCATCAAGTCCCTCTTGACCTTGAAGTTGTGGAGAGTACCATATTTGGCTTTAGAGAGCATATAGAATTAGATGTAGGTCATGACCGAAATCATATGAAATAACTTCTTGATAGCCTTTTTCATTTTTTAATTCTTCTTTTTTCTATGTCTTGGTCTCTTTCTTGACTAGATGGTAAGACTTATGTAGTTTTCTTACTTGTAGATTCCATCTCCAAGAATTTATGCATCTAAGTTGAATTGTTATATTAATCTACTTTCGGCTTCAACATTTTTCTCGTAGATGATCTATATTCCCATAGTGAAGAAAAGGGTAGAGATCAATATACTCACACTCCAAAGAACCAACTCTTTCACAATGTTGGCACTTATTACCATGATTTTGCACATTTTCAATAAATATTGCATTGACAAATTGAACTGGTTTTGATTAATCTAGAATATGCAAGTTGTTTTCTTTGTCATATCTCAATTCATTCCAGTTTTTGTTGAAATATAACTCTTCTCAGGGTCTAGCAAACATCTTGGAAATATCATTTGGTTGTTGTTTTTCATCTTCACATTTTTTTTCTATTGTTCTCACTTTGTGATTTTTCTTTTGGTTCATCTTCATTCATTGCATTGCATGATTACATATCTATCAAGTATTTTGTATCACAACGAGCATCAACCACCTATATTATGTTCTATGTGTCACAAGTTGCATCAAACTTTTGGATAAGATCCTCTATGACATATGTTGCATCAATATTCTCTAGTAACTCATGTATATTACAACATGCATCAACCTTTTAGATGAATTCTTATGTATCACAAGTTGTGTTAATCATTTTTATGATAATCTCAAGGAGAATTTTACGGATAACTTTTTTTAAGTTTAAAAACCATAACAAATCTTACTAATCCACAATATGAAATCTGTAAAATGATTGGCAATATTTTTGTAAGAATTTTCAAATTTGTAATGATTTCATATAACCTCAACAAAATATTGACAGTTTTTAAGGGAAAATACTTGTACCCTATTAAATTTAGGTGAATAATTCTTAGAAAAATAGAAATTAATGAATCCGAAAGCTAAACCATCTACAAATTAAGCACTAAATTTTTTCCTATAGAATATCCTCTATATGAAGAAATGTATAAACCTTAGTTACAAATCTTGCATCAAGCATGTCATCAACTTGATCTTTTTCTTTTCCCTTAATTTCATTTTAAGTGCATCAATTGATTCATCCCCCATATCTATTTGACTTTGAACATCATCTGCTAACTATATTTTATAAACCACGTGATCAATTATGTTTTATTTATTATGTAAGTTCCACTTAAATTCTTTAATTTGATTTTGCCATTGATGCTTGTGCTCTTGCAAATCCTTAGTTTCTTGAGAGGCATTTGGCAAATGATTTCCTTCTTTATCTATTTGTGATTTTTCTCTTGTTCACTTGTCATGCTCGTTTGCACTAACTTGATTTCCCTTTGTTTCACTTTGTTTCACTTATATCATTATATTTTGAATTTAATTCACTTTAGGGTGCCAAATACTACTAATCATACAACCTAAATTCATTTTTAAAATGATTCATTTTGTTGAATCACATGACCCCTTATTTAATTTGAGGTGGGTCCTTTACAACATTTCTTCTTATAATTATTTTGAAAAAGCAAGCATAAATATATCCCCACAATTACAAAGTACCTTAAACCCCTTTATTCAATTCCAGGTGAATTAAGGTGAAATTAACCATGAAACTAAATATTTTGTTCAATGTTTTAGTTACAAAAATTATTTAACCTCTTTAACATATCTTCTTTCTAATAGAAATAATGTAATGTTTATACAAATATAAATAGAGGCTTTAGATTTGCAAACATGTGAAACAATAATTTCACAACTCATTTAGCTCCACTTCACTATCATGGTCATTAATGATTGTTTTGTTTTCTTCCTAATAAATTGAGAGGTGAAATCAAGTTTACTTACGAAATATCCACCCAAAACCCATATAAAATATGTAACCATAATAGTCCAATTATCTCAATTTGTCTACTTTATCTATACAGACTTGCATTGCACATGTGGATGATTAATTTGCAATAAAAAATAGATTACCTCTTTCTCATAGAAGCATGAGGTCTAGATTTTTCAACTACAACATGATCATATGTTTTATTTTTGCTAGAGAATTCACATAAGGTCACCTTGTTTGAGTGGGAAAGAGATTGGAAATAGCTACATATAGTTGTGGATGTGGAGAATGCATCATTATACCTCATAGTTACTGGAGAATAAGGTTTCGAGCATCAATTTGAAGATTCCAACAAAATATCCTTTCCGAAAAAAATAGCACGACCTCCAGTGGTTTCAATGCATATCAACTTAGTCTCCTCATCGATTTGTTCTCTTGTGACTCAATCCTCCAAGAGATAAAGTTGATACAAGCACTAAAATATGAATCTTGTCATCGTTGCTACATATCTACATGAATTTTACATCTACAAATATATATTTTGTGTGAAAACAACCAAGTGGAGCTCAAACCCCACAAATTTCTAATTTATGTGTGTGTTTGCATAAGAGATGGAATCCACCATTGTTTAGATTGAAACCACTCTAGCATGATTGCATGTTTCATTTTTGAATTGGTCGGCACTCTTCCCTCCAATAACCTTGATTTTAAAGCCCCATCTTTCTACACCTTTACAGTCATCAGAAAGAAAGCCTACACAACAAAACAAGTTCCACTATTATTGACCACAATAATGCTTTGTTGAGTAGATCTAGGGATTTGAAGATCAAGGGTGTAATTTAAGTGTTGTGGATTGTGTACATTTGGAAACCTATTGGTATCTTTCTTGTTTTCATGGGTTATTAATTATTTGTTAGAGATTTTCTTGAAAAAGTTTATATGTTCTTCTCATCTCTCTAAATCCATCTAAGATTTCATTGAGTTAAACCAAGTCACCACAATCAGATTATTGGGTTTTTTTTTTCGTGGATGCTTGAGATGCAATCATAATAACACAAAATTACATATTAAAACAAGTTTGATTTTCTCAAATAGCTCATCTAAATTTTTTGTGAGAAGTATTTTTATAGTATATATTTATATATATATATATATTATTGAATTAGTAGATAGAAGGGCATGTCCAAGTAACCACAAACTTTTGTATAGATCATTGTAACAGAAACATCACATGAGGATTGTAAGATGGTTACATTGGAACCTTTGAGTTAGTAATTTGAGTGAGTCAATTTTATTAGCATTGGGCTATAATAAGAATGAACACAAACAAAGTCTCAGCTTTAAATTGATTTATTTTCATTAAGAGGGTGATCAAAACCTTGTAATTATTACAACAAAGAAGAGTATATGATTCGTTAAATTACTAGGAATATCTCTTAGAGAGATGCATAGATCAAAGAGGAAGATGAGATCCTAGATTTGGATCTTGGTATTTTATACAAAACATAGTGTTCTACAAATTTGTAAATCAAAACTCAAAATAAATGGAGTTATTTTAGAATTCCACACTTCATGGTTGACATAATAATTGGCACATCCAAGCATCGATTCACTTAGAAGTTATTGATAAACTCAATTCTAGCATAAATTTAAGAGAGACATGCATCCATCTATATATATCAATCATATTGAGACATTGATTGGATCAGTTTTCTGTATAGATAACATTCACAAATTGCTAGGTTGAATATTTAGACTCCATGGGCAACAATGTTCCAAAAACCATGAATAGAGAATTAATCTCATAATTCCAAGGGTAAGGATGAATGTGAGTATTGAATTAATAGTATGAGAACAAACATGGAAAGGACATCTATAGTGAATAGAACAAGAAGAAAAAAACATGGAAAATATAATTTGCACAAGATCTAGTTATTTCCTAAGTTGATGACAACATAAATTTATACATAGGGTTGAAAAAAGTGATTACATGTTTTACATTCATACATGGAAATTTTAGGGGCTAATATTTGTAGGTGGGCTAATTTTCCATGGTTTTCCCAAAACAAAGATTCGTCAATTTCCAATTTTTCTAAAAATAATTCGCCCAGGTTTTATAACATAAAATTATTTTACCTTAAATATTGCCATAATTATATTGAAAGTATACATAAAAACATAATGAATTTGAATGTTTTTACAAAGGTACCACCAAATATTTTATAGTTTTCATATTAGAGACTAGCAATATTTGCTGAGGTTTCTAAACTTTAAAATAAATTTTCATCCTTCAAATTTTCCATGCATTCATAGTGGAGAGGGTCTTGTCCTTCACTTTAGTGTTTGGCATAAATATGAGACACATTTTGATTATATTATTCATTCATTTAACACCAACAATGGTGGGAAGCATATGGATTCCATGTTGTTGTACCTTTTAAATACTCTTATCATACCATTTTCTTAATATTTTTATCATAAGAAACTAACATAAAAGCCTTAACATTGTTCTCAACTTATTGTATTGATTTTATGATATGAATTTATAGTACATCAATTGGATATTTCTATATCTAGGTCATACTGACAGCTCATGAGTGGATTATGGCAATGCCTCATCAAAAATAAGGTTTATAACACATACCAATGTGATCTTAGAATTTGTGATTGTCTAAAAACTCACAATTTAATAAAAAGAATATGAATGAGAAAAATAACAATTTTTACATCAAGTTAACATATACTTTAACTTATACCCAATAATTTAAATTTATAATTTTAATTAGTTATATCATATTTAGAAAAAACATATATTCTTAACAAAATATATACTTACTATTAAAAATGTAGATAATTATCCTATTTTCAAGCAAAGAAAGATCACCTTCTTTAAAATTATGTATAATCAAACTACAAAACGGTTAGAATATTTATTTTTGTACTTTGCAAGTGAAATATTACATGACATTATAATATATGCAAAATTTATAAGTTTTGAAATAATGAGATATTACGTTTGATATTACATGACATATTAAGTACTATGCAATATATACAAAATGTTATAAGTTTTAAAATAATGAGATATTTTCGTAAACGTAGTAGATTTTAAAAGAATGAGGTATTTTGAAGAGAAGTTTGAAGAGGGTGAAGACATTGGTTAAGGTAAATGTGGTGGTGGTGGGTATTCATGTTGTTGTTATTTTTAATTTCAAAATTTTATTTGATTGTGGATATCATGTTATTTGTCGATTAATATGGTAAGAAAATGGATTAAGTAAATGCAGCAATTGTGTGGAATGGAGTGGATACAATGATGTTATATTTCTCTATTTTGAATCTCAATTTATTATAGCCATGATACATGTTTTTATTGTTATAAGTTGGATATGATGAGGTTATTGATAAAATGTAGGTTACACTTTTTATTCTAGAGGCATGTTAACTTTTGAGGAAATGCTTACACGCCAAGTGTTGGATGCAGAATTTAACATCAATAACGTTGTAGAGGTAATCTTAAATTGAAAATGTTAGAATGTCAAACAAAGATTTCAAATCATGGTCTTCAAGTATCTTATCCAGAAGGGTGAACACCTTTGATTATGTGGTGGATATGAAAGAAAAAAAAGATCATGCAAGGAATCACTATAAACAAACAATGGCTTCTATTTGTAAGTGAACAAAATTTTGATATCATTTGTTGTCTAGCTATGATATTGAAAAAGATTCAAATCTCACTTTGATTGTACATTTATGTGGAGGAATAATTTGTAATGGAATGCCTTCATCCTAAAAAAAAAAACCCTCTACTTCAAATGCTCGAAACACTCCATTATCTAATACATATATTTGCAAAAGCGTCAAAGTTAGATTCCTTTAAGCTAAAGGTTATAGAACTACTTTCATCATCTAAATCATCTTTAGTAATTTGCAAATTCAATATTGGCTTTTCATATCTTACATTACACTGATACTAATAAATCCACACTTATACCAATGAATCTATTCAATTTAAAAAAAATAAAAAAATTACGAAATATATTTATTCTCCAAACATTTATTTATCATTCAATTTTCAATTCGAATTGATTATGGAAAAAATAATTATTAAGCATTTTTAATTTAAGAAAATTTTGATTTTTTTATTACCCTAAAATTGAATTCAAGAAGCAATTTAATAAAAGATAAATAAAATATACATTAAATATGTAACATTAATCTACATGGGTGTTTTCACCATTTTTAACACTATGTTGACTAATACATATTCACACGAAGTGAAGGTTCAAGTTTTAGTGAGAGATTCCTATATACTCTCTGGGGATCAAATTTTGAATAGAAGATTTCATCACCCAACCATTTACAAGGTATCTGATCATTAAATTTTGAATTATAGATCTCATCTCCAACCATTTGCAAGGTATTTGATCATCAAATTTTGAATGATCTCATCACCCAACCATTTCCAAGGTATTTCATCATCAAATTTTGAATGATCTCATCACCCAACCATTTCCAAGGTATCATGTAAGAAACACATCACTTCAATGTTTGTGATAAGATTTTCCATGGGTGGATAAGGCTTCCTAGTGTTCTATTGATCACATTTATGTTAATCTCTTCCTCATTTATAATGCCAAGCTTGCTTATGGATTAACAACAAATCAACCGAAGCAAAGGCCGTACTGTTAGGGAGATATTTCTATATACCCTTTAAAATCTCTTAACCAGGAGTTCCATCATCCATTCATATGTAAGATTGCACACACGTGTCACTTCAATGTTTGTGACAAGGTTTTCCATATCTACATAAGGATTCCCGGCCGTTTATTTGTCACATTTATATTAAACCAAAGATTTGATAGACATGTCACTTCCACGTCTGTGATAAAGGTTTTCCATAACTACATAAGGATTCCCGGCCGCTTATTTGTCACATTTATATTAAACCAAATCTATTTAAGAATTAACAAAGAAATTTGCAAATTAAAATGAAGTTTGGAGCAGGAAGGAGATATTCCTTATATAATCTTCATGAATAAGATCCTATAACCTTACACATTGTAATATTCTATCTAAAAATCTCAACTTAAGAAGAAGTTCAAAAGGATAGATGTAATACATGTTTAATGTTGTGAAGTTTGCATGCCATAACATAATACATTGTAATAGTCTACCTAAGAATCTTAACTTAAGAAGAAGCTCAAAAGGATAGTTTTAAACACATGTTTAATGTTTTGAAGATTGCTAAGTCCTAACATAATATATTGCTTTGGAATGGATCGTAGAACATAAATGCGTTTTTGTCATAGTATATTATTTGTAATGGAGATACCAGAGTGTATAATTTTCTTGGGACGGTAGGAACATGATGTGCT
>APFE031022220.1:17571-32213 GCA_000404065.3 Pinus taeda
ACAGAAAAATTTAAACAAAATAACTATAAAATTTTGAAGAAATCTCTAGTCAATTTACCTAAATTTTAACAAAAAAATATTTAAATGAGAAATTTAAATTGTGAAATCCACCATCGCTATAATTTTTTTTTTAAATGCTAAATCCATATATACCATCATCAACTAGGGAAAGCCTATCTCACACCTTGAAACTCACCTTGAACCTTCTACCTTAGTCTTAAACCTTTCACCTCTAGCCTCGAACCTATCAATTGGGCCGGAGGGCCTATCTCACACCTTGAAACTCACCTTGAACCTTCTGCCTTAGTCTTAAACCTTTCACCTTTAGCCTGGAACCTATCAATTGGGCCCTTAGGTTGAGGATTGGGGTTTTATGGGAGCTAAGGTCGCTAGGGTTTTTAAATGACAAATTTAAATTGTGAAATCCATCATTGCTATAAATAATTTTTAAAATGCTAAATCCATACATACCATCATCAGCTGATCGTCAGCATCAGCTGTGGGAGCTAAGGTCGCTAGGGTTTTTAAATGACAAATTTAAATTGTGAAATCCACCATTGCTATAAATAATTTTTAAAATGCTAAATCCATATATACCATCATCAGCTGATCGTCGGCATCAGCTGATCGTCGGCATCAGCTGATCATCAGCTCATTTTAAAGGAAAAAAATAAAATAAAATTACTCCACAAAGAAATGGACAAAAAATAAAATTACTCCAAAAACATATATCATTTTCGGAAGGGCTAAATTAAAACCTGAATTCCATAATTAATATAAATATAATTTTCAGACCACGTCTAGCTGAAAACCTAAACTGCAGAAAATAAGTATATTAGTTACAATATACAGTTATACTTCCCAATTAGATATAGATCACAGAAGTTACGCCAACCCAGACAGTTCAGTAATTAATATTGTGAAAAGTGGGCTGGTTATAGGCTACAGTGAGTCAACCCTGAAATGAATTTGACGCTGCGCGAAGGAGAGTGTCAAAGAAACATATCCGGCCGTTATGTGTTTGATGGCTAAACCAGAACGAAGTAAAAATGGAGACAGGAGCAGTACAAGTTAGAGAAGCGCTACTACGACGGAATAATGCTCGCCTCCTTTTTTCCAACAACAACAGGAAAACCGCCCTTCATGCGCGCGGTCAAGCTGTGAATGAGCTTTGGAGTTCCCACAGCCGAACACTCAATAGGCCGCAATCTGAACATGGAAATCACAGTGGCCGCAACATACTTCATCTGAATAAACGCCATGTCTTTGCCTATACACACCCGCGGACCACCATGGAAGACTGCGAATTTGAAGGGATTCTGAGGGACGAAATGGCCATACTCGTTGACCCACCTTTCGGGCTTGAATTGCTGACAGTCGGCACCCCAGATGGCGTCCATTCGACCCATGGCGTACGGATGGTATGTCACCCTATTGCCTTTGGCCACGAAAGTCCCGTCGGGCAGGACGTCGTTGTGGAGGGCGTGCCTGGAATCCAAGAGAACGGGCGGATAGAGTCTCATGGATTCGCAGATTGAGGCGTGCAGGTATTGCATGCTCTGCAGATCCTCGTATGAAAATACCAAGGGATTTCCGTCCAGTTTGGCTTCGGATTTGACGGCCATGAGATGAGTTATCTCTTTGAGTATTGCTTCTTCGACATGGGGATGTGACGTGAGGAGCCAGAAGAACCAGGTTAGTGCAGCCGAGGTGGTGTCTCTGCCGGCTAACACGAAACTGATGATGGAGTCTCGAAGAAATTCTTCGGACCGATATGCCTCGCCTTCGGGCAGATCGACTTGTAGGTTGGCGATCGCCATGAATCTAGAGAGCAGGTCCTGTTTGCAGGGAGCGCCACTGGCGATATCTTGTCTGCGCTGCAGAATAACAGCCATCGCGAAGTGGTGCACGGCCTTCACCGCTCGAGAGAGTCGCCTTTCCGACCCAACGTTGAGCATCCTCGTTATTTTCCACACCAACGAGATCGGTGCAGTGGACCTCCGAGCGCTCAGCTCGGTCGCCACATTGAAAGCCTGCGAGAATTCCGAAACAGGAAGACTCCCATCCAAAAAAGCCGGATCGACCCCGAACGCAACTTTGCATATATTATCAAACGCAAAACGCTGCAGAATATCCTGCAAATCCAAGCAACTACCCCGCTCGCTCGCCTCCTCTAGAATTGGCAAGAGTCGATCCGTGACAGCCTCCACGACATGGAGAACGAAATTGCGGATAGAGTGGGTATTGAACTCGTAGCTGGCAACCTTCCGCTGCAATTTCCAGGCGTCCCCATCAGAATTGAAGATACCATTCCCCAACAGATCGTGGAGAATGGCCGTGAAAGGCTCGCCCTTGGTATAATTGTCGAACCGCGTCTTCAGCATGTGCTCTACATTCTCTGGATTCGCCGTCACAACTGTTCGAACGCATCCGAGTCGCTCCACCACGATGGTCTGCGTGGGGGATTCTGAAAGCATCTGGGCGTACCATTCTAATTGCCTGCTTCGATTCCTCCAAAACGCAAACAGCGAACCCACAACCGGATACCGTCTGGGTCCGTTGATCACCGTTCTGCATAATCTAAATCCTCCATTAATGTACAGAAATACCACGCAAAACACCAACGGCACCGAAACCGCCAACACATAGAGGAAGACCATTAATATGAAATCCGGCCTCTGGATCTGCAGTGAACGTAAAACTAAAGATTCCTCCATGATGTTTCGCCACTCTTTCTTGCGCTCGCAACAAGAAGCTTCCGCTTCGGCTCTTATTACGACGGACCTGACGGGGGTTTTGATGGTGAGGTTTCTAAATATATCAAACTAACCAGCTTTACCTAGCCTGTCTGTCTGTGAGATTCGCTAATTAAAAGTCATTCAAGGTTTATCAGCAACTTAAATCTAAATTAAATGCGGCACAGATTTCACGTGCGGCAATTTTTTCGGAGGCCACCGCGCACACAAGTTTTGTGTAAGATCAGGGCCACATTTGACAGTTGGCTTAACACACGGGGCACCAGGAAGCACGCATGCGTATGGCTTGCCTGCTGCCTACGACACTGACAGCTACCCAATATTGAAAAGTCTTCCAGCCAGCCAACATCCATCCTCTGTCAATCATTTACACGTGTTTGAATTGCCCACGTCTTTCGGCTTCATTATTTTCGTTTTACGTTTACATGTTCATTCATAAAAAATTATTAGAGGGAATTCGATTGGATTTAACAGATGTTAAAAACTTTTGTAGGGTTTTTTTGTAAATTTAAGTTATTACTATTTAACTTTAAGATTTTGGGTGTTTTTACCGAAAATTATAGAGATTTTGATCAAATCTCTTAGAGATTTTTGTAAGTTTAGGGTTATAGTTATTAAATTTTCAGATTTTGGGTGCTTGATATATTTTTGATAGTATTGAATTTATTTCCACCATTAAAAAAGTGATTCAAATACGATTATTGTAAGATTGTTTGAAATTTTATTTGAGATTCTGACCATTTTTAACCTTCGAAACAATTCCTCCAATAATATTTTTTATTAAATATTAATTTATATTATTTAAACCATAATTACCACTTTTTACTGTAGAAACAATTCCATATTAAACCAAATATTTGTATGGTTTAAATTATAGTTACCATATACAGCAATACTGCCAAAAAAAAAAAGGAAAAAAAGAAAAAAGGTCGAAAATTCGACGTTACAGTTCAGTTTATAAATTAGTTCATCAATTAGTTCGTCAATTCGGTACCGAGGATATCTTCGCGGATTAATACAGCGAGGTTCCGAGGTACAGATTTCTCCCGAACCCATGAAATGGCATGCGGTTAAGTTAATAAATAGTTAATGAGATAAAAAAATTAATGGTGTGTTTTAACGGAATATGTTAAAGTAATATATGTGTATATAATAATTATATTATAAGTTATTTAGAGAATGGGTATTTTTAAATCAGAGTAAGAATAATATAGGTTATAAATTATTTATAACTTTGAAATTTATCAAATTTAAATGGAAATAATGCAGGAAACAAATTAATTTATAACTCTGAAGTTTATCAAATTTAAATGGAAATAATGCAGGAAACAAATTATATTTTTTTGGGATAGATTTGTTTAATTGGGATTTTTTTAGTACGTTTAAAATCATAAAGTTTAATATTTAGTATTAAACAATTTTTTTTTTATTAATTATTATAAATTAGAGTTGGGTTAAGTTTTGATAATGTGAATTTCATTATAATGTGAAGTTTATTTGGAGATTTAGTTTAAAATGTAAATTAATGTATAGATATATAAAAATTATCATTAACTTGTTATTTTAAATGTAAATCTATACTTTAAATGTAAATCAATATTTGAAAATTTTTTAAATTAAGAAGTTTTTTGAGATTTGCAATATTATATTTTATTTATTTAAATATTTTAAAATATGGTAAAAATAATATTTCTAAATATTATTAAGAAATATACATTCCATTTTTTATTATTAAATTTTAAACAACTCATTTTTCTGTATCGAATTCGAATTTGAACTCGAACTTACTAATTATGGTTTAAATTGGTTTTCTTATTATATATTGATTCAGCCCTTTCAAAAAATTTATATATTAAAAATAAACCAAAATAATTGCACTATTAAATTAAAAAAAAATTAGTACTTCATCAATTAAATATATTAATAACTTATGATTTAAGTAATTTAAAAATATATATTTACCTTTAAAGTCTCATTTTAAAAATATTTGTTTTCCATTTGATATTTCAATTTGGATAAACTTATATCAGTTTAGCTGATTTTGAAAAGTTCAACCTTCATGCTAGCAAAGATGAAATTAAAAGCATAAGGTTATATTTTTAGTAGAGAGTCGTACGAAATTTAAAGCCTTATTTTTATAAGGGAAATTCAAATTTTACTGGAAAGTGTTATAAAATTCAAACTGAAAAGATATGGAATTATTTCATTCCAAAAACAAATTATAGTTTATTTAACTTTTTCTATATTGATAATATAAAAAAGGTTGATCTGAAAATGAAATAGGGTTTAAAATATTTTAATCGTGAATAACATATAAAAAATGTTATAAGCTAGTTGAATGAAATAAATACATATTGATAATAATGTGTATTTTTAGCTTTAAAATATTGTGTTCTTTCCAGATTTATTAATTGTAGTTTTAAATAAAATTTTGGATGATAATGAATATTTTTGTTTTATATATATAGGGTGATGAATAGATAATGATGGGGTGTGTTGTTAAGTCATTCTCTGATGTGAATGTCATTAGTTTAAAATTTAGTGGGAAAAAATGGAGTCATGTTAAGGGCTAGTGTGGCCCATGCCATGTACCATCCACTAGTGATTTTGACGACTTAGATACCTCTAGGCTGTGTTTCTCAAGCTAAAAGTTAAGCCTATAGTCATCTTTGGAGGACACATACAACTTGACTATATATATATATATATATATATATATTGATGATACTCTAAAAAACAAAAATAAACTATAATAATAATAATAATAATAATAATATATTTTTTGAATGTATATTATAGTAGTAATTTTTAAAATAACTCATGTATGTAGATGAATACAAAAAAGTTCCCATTTTAGTGAAAGATATTTTCATCAATGTCTAGGAAGTCTACCAGGCAAGCTCACCTTACTCAAATCAATGCTTCAAGTTATCTTGATGTACCTATTCTCTTCCTTAGCTACCCTTAAATTTACTTTGAAAAAAAAAATAAACATAAAAAGAGCCTTCCTTTGGGGGGTTGCTAATATGGAAAAAAATGGGATCTTGCAACCTGGGAAAAATTATGCAATCCGAAGTATCAAGGGGGCATGGAGCTAAGAGATCCTAAAATTCTTAGTCAAGCTCTAGCAGCCAAAATGTGGTGGCAATCATAAAATCCTAGGAGCTATATTGAGAAAAATATGGAAAGAGAGTATGTGTTAGGTGTAGAAGAGAACCAACTAATAGAACTAGAGGGATAAATCAAAGGATCTAACCTATGGAATTCAATGTGGAAAAAAAAAAACCTCATCCAGAAACACAACTCTATGGAAGTCAAGAATGGTAATTTTTCCCTCGTCAGGGAGGATTCTTGGCAACAATAGCCTAAACTAGAAAAAGAAGGGGAACTACATGAACCAAAAGCCAATTAAATGGAATGGGTTAAAGAATTAGTCAAACACCATTTACACTCATCACAACATTAATGGAGGTATTGGGAGAGGTGCATGGTTTGGTCAGCTAATATAAGAAATGAAACATGGGAAGACGTGACAAAAGAATTGGAAAGCAGGAAAATTAAAGTTCACTCTAAGAAGGATATCCTTCGATGGAGACATTGACCAAGGATCGTTCACCCTAAATGTGTCATACAAAATATTAGGTATTGGAGGGAAACCTAGCAAACACAAGTGGAATAAGTTATGAGACCTCAAGCTCTAGCCTAAAGTTACCCTTTTTTTGTGGTTGTTTATGCAATATAAAATCTTAACTTGGGACAACTTCCAAGAAAGAGGCTTTGAAGGACCAATTGAATGTAATTTATGTCATGACAATGTCAAAAATGTTGAGAACCTTTTTAACAATTGTAGCTTTACAGTGGAATTATGGGACCACTTAGCTATAGTCTTCAGGAAGTCTAATTGAAATTGGAACAATATACATTCAAATCTAGAAGAGTGGAACCTTGGGCCATTCACAAGAACTATAATAAATAGAATCTTCTATCATTTACTAGGTTTTGTTGTGTGGGAAGCTTAGAAGGAAAGGAAAAGAAGAATATTCAAGGATTAAACAAATAAGTTGGATATAATTTGGAACTCCACTACGGGAAGGGTGTGAGAAACAATCCTCACAATCCTTGCTTAAGTCAAGGCTAGGAATGCAACTCCAAAGTACCACAAATTTTTGTGTTGTTTCGAACTAATAAATCCTTAGGAATATACTCCCTCACCCCTACCAATTGACTCAAACTATAATCAATGGAAATCACACCCTATGGGTTTTATAAAGCTCAAATTTGATGGGACATCTAAAGCCAATACTAGTCATCCTGCCTTTGGAGGGGCATTTAGAGATGAGCATGGCCAAATTATTCATATTTTTGTGGGAGATATTGGAAAAGACACTATTAATGTGGTGGAACTCTTAGCTCAAGAGAAAGTTCTGAAAATTACCGATCATCTAATTTTTTAGAAATGAATAATTGAAGGAAGAGTCCAAAAACATTATTCTCATGATTAAGAAGTTGTAAACTAGTTATAGTCCTACTAAGATACCCAATAACTGGAGACTAACTATTTTCTTAACAATAATAAAAAATGTGTTGGCAACAATTTCAACTCCTATTCTTTCACATATACTAAGAGAAGGAAATATGTTATTTGAGAGATTAGCCAATGAGGGACTACACTACAAAGCTAAAAATCTTGGGTAAGGATTAACTTCAAATGTGTCCAGGCACCATCAAAACCAACAGTGAAGAAATTTTAGAAAAAGACAAGGCTCCCTAGGGTGGGTGCGTATACATAGGGGTAGACTCTATAACTTGAAATGAGTGTAACCCATTTAGCTTGTGGGGGTTGGTTGTTGGGGGGGGGGGGTGATGGCACGAAAAAATGGCCATCAAATAACACTCTGAATGAATTAAGGCACACATGTGATTTCAATTCAATTTGTTTTATTCATTGGAGAGGTTAGAGGTGATGAAATTCGTTGTGTGGGAGTCCAAAGAAGAAAAACTCGTCTTGCACTCAGCCATGTAGAGTCATCGAGTGATAATTATGGTAGATACTAGAAGGTTGATGAGATATCGTGAAACTAGTTGGTCCAAGGATGTTAATAGAGGGTGACTTGATGTGTTTGTAGTTGGTTATTGCACTCAATACACTTAGTTCTTGTGGGATTTTTTTCTATTTTACATAAATTAGATTCATAGGTACAATGATCTTATAAAATAGGAAAACCAATGCTAATCTAGGGATGGAGATATCACTACATGCAAGATTGGCATTAGTCTTCAGTTGGAAAATGGTTAGCTCAAGGTGCACAAATTCTTGTTCATTATAAATTTGGAGGAGAAGTATTAGGTTAACAATAATTAGCATCTCTGTCTTGAACTTATCCTCAATTGTGGACACTCTATTATTAGTGTTCTTTAGGAATTACAAGATCATTCTTTTATGTTTTTATTTTCCTTTCCCAATACTCTTAATCCTAGGAGGGTTTTTTTATATGGCATATTGAAATCTACTCTAGGGAATCAAGTTGTTTCCTTTCCCTCCTAGTTTCATTTTGTGGGAACTCACCTCTTTGGTTTTCATCTCATTTATCCCCTAAGGTGTAAATGTACTTTCCATGGTCTTTCACTCTAGTTTTTCTCCTCCTCCTTAAATACCCCTCTTTGTTGCTATGAACCGTACTTATCCACTTCTCTCTATGATTCCTTTCTTTGGTTAGGATTTCCCTAGTCGATTGGCCACATGGAAAGATGTCGTCTTACCTCTTCATAACATTGAAGAGAAATAGGATGATTAGGTCCCTTAGCTACCTCCAACTCTCCTCCTCCCTTTATAGGTCAATCACGAGCCTAAACAATGACCTTTGCAACAATGGCTAGATATAGAAACATCATTCCTAAAGTGGTTTAGAGAGAAAATTTTGAAGTGTAAGACCAAGTCTAATAGAGTACAAGGGTTACCCTGACAAACAAGTTAATAGAGAAACCAATGAATGGATTCCTAATGTGGGAAACTCTACTAGAGTGCGCTTCTCTATTACGTGAAGACAATAAACGCATACTAACATATTAGAAGTACCATGGGACAAGTGCTTATAAAGAAAGCTAACATCCAACAAGAACTATTAATTTGCATGGTTGAAATCATAGACAAAGTTGTCAAACTTAATAGGAAAGTATTCAGACTAGCCAAGAAATTGGAAAATGATGATGACTCCTCTTCAGACAACGACAATGAGTAGTAACCACCTATCCCGATTGGACTCCCCCCTGAACAATAGTTAAGCGAGTCAATTCTCTTATAAGAAACACAATTCATATAATATCTATGTCTATGTTTATCAAATTCTTATTTATATTATTTTCTAATTAGAATTTCAATTTGAAATATAGTGTGGTTATCCATAAAACATTTTAAAAAACGAAAAATGAATTTATAATGTTAGTTTCTAAGTAACAAATTAATAACGAATATAAATATCTATATCTATATCTATATATTATATATAAATAAAAAGAAAACGTGAACTTAACAAAATAAATATATATATATATATATATACCTGAGCTCAAGAAAATAATATTTAAAAAACATACCGAATAAGTATAATTAAAATATTAATATAAATACAAATTAAAATATAATACAATACAATTAAACGTATTAAAAACAATAATATTAATATATAAATGATTAAAATATAAAATTTTGAATAAAACACTCTAAAATATAACTTGAATTTTTCCAACTAAAACTTTAATAGACTTACATGATTACTATTAAAATTATGATGCAAGCACATCTTACATGTACTTCTAAATATACTATAATATAACATTTAATAAAACTTGAAACCTTGATATTCATGACTTTTTATATTATGTGTTGAACATATTATAACTTGTGTTCATTCGGAACATTAGGAATGTCGCATCTTACATGTACTACTGTAATATAATATTTAATAAAACTTGAAACCTTCACGAGAGATTCATGAGTTTTTATATTACGTAGTGAATATATTATAACTTATGTCAATGGGAGCTTTTGGAGTATCAAAATGAAATAGATGAGGTTTTCATAATAAATTTTGATAATAAGTCTTTACTAAGAAATTTTAGTTATTGAAAATTATATAGATTGAGAAGAAACATAAGTGATATTTTTTTTTCATTTATATTTTAATGAGATTTATAGTTAAATAGAATTTTTTTTGTGGGAGTCATTAATAAATGGCACAAAAAAATATGTAATATGAGATGTTAAAGGTTAGATGTTAATTTTTTTAAATTCAATTTTTTTATATTGTAATTTTTTATTTAAATTAAGAATATTTTAAATAAAAGAAATTATATTAACATATTCACATTAAAATATATAATATATAAATAATAACTATAAATTAAGATCTATTTTACCATGTAAATTAAAATAACTTCTCTGATTAATTTTAATTAAAATCTGAGAGAGATTTTTAAAAACTTGAGTTTAAGTTGGTTAATGTGCATTCAAAAATGTATTTTAAACAACAAAAACAATGGTGGTTAAAATTGCATAGTCGAATTCCTATGGAAAAGGCTATTTCGTCTATAAATTAGACTACGCCATTCACCCCATTTTACTATGGATATTATTAACTTCTAAATAGGTTTTGTTACAATACACTTGGTGAATACTATGGCTTCTCAATACCACATTCCCAAAAACCATAACTCCTTTCAAAATCAAATATATATATATATATATATATATATTATATATATATTATATATATATAGATTATATATATATAATTTATAAAAAATTAAAATTAAAACTTAACACTTACAATAAACTTACAATATAACAAGATTCTTCACCGTGGATACTCACCCCCATTTTACCATGGATATTATTAACTTGTAAATAGTCTTTCTTAGAATACCATGGCCAGTGTCATGGCTTATCAATGTCACTTGCCAAAAAACCATAACTCATTTCAAAATCAAAATTTCACCTCCATTTTACCATGGATATTATTAACTTGTAAATAGGATATGTTACAATAACATGACTACTACCATGGATTTTTAATATCACTTCCGAAAAACCATAACTCATTTTAAAATCAAAATATTTTATTTTAAGTTTATTTTAAAACATTTTTGTGCCAAGTGGTACCTGTTGACACCTAATCAGAGGGATTGGGTCTGCAACTGTAATTAATGTAAATAAATAATAGAGAAGATAGAGTGTCATTGGAAAATGAACTGAACAGTCACTCCCTCTTGTGTATAATAATGAACAACCTGAATGAATAAGATAAGTTTTGATTTGAAGAGTTACCTCCTAGTCTGACATGGTATTAGAGCAAGCACTATTTTTTGGCTTCCTCTTTTAATTTGTAACTCTTATTCTATTTTGCCTTTGTTTTGCATCTTTTGTAGGCTGACATCTCTGTCAAAACCCTGTGAAATCTCATTCATTGTTGTTTCGTCGAATGGCACATTGAAGCCAAAGGTGCAGTAGTAACTTGGATTTCCTCCCTTGGGCCAGATCTTAAATGTCATGAACCCGCATATATAAATATCGTCGGGTCTGCTTTTAATTGCATATCGTTAGTCTCTTTGCCCTGATCAATAGCGCTACATTTTTGTGATGCGATCATACCCTTCATTAACCCTTTCGTTTTTTGAAGCTCCGCATACATTTTCTTATTCACCGCATATCCTTTTTCATATAAACCACCAATAGTGATGACGTAACCCACTCGGACACAATTCGCGAGGTCTCACTTTATCGAGCTCGTTCTCCACTATAGATATCAATCTCAAGATCCAATGACTGTCATTGATTTTGGGGGAGACCACTTGCACGGCAGTTACTCGCTCGAAAAGTGCCTTTTAATCTCCACCGTTGATCATAACCTCGAAATCCAATAGTTTATAGCGATTTCTGGTGCATTAGTTGCACGAAAGCTACCCACCCGATACAAGCGGTTTTTCTCTCTCCCGTAGTCGCTACGTGTCCATCGCTTAGTGGAATCGAGTGCTCCCCTCTCAATACCACTTACCATTTTTATCCCCCCGAAATCCCGCTTGTAACCTCAAATCCACCTTTAGTTGTGGTTATCGCCCCAACTTATTTTTCTTGCGATAACAGTTGATCGCTTACCATCGACAGCCCTCCTCCATTCATCTCCTCTGCTCATCTCCTCCATTCATCTCCTCCGCTCATCTCTGTCATTTATCTCTGCCATACAATTCAACAAAAGAACTACAGCTATAGTCAGACTCTGATATTTGAGTGAACGTTGAATGTTGCTAAGTTGAACACTATTGATATAATGATACGCATTCAATTATATCTATTGTGGGAGTATTTCTCAATGGAAAGGAGAATTATCCTAAATGGTCATGGAAAATCCAACATACTGTCATTTTTAATGAGTTACGGAAAGGAGTGTGTGTTGGAGAAGGAGACGAAGTGCCAGTGCAACCTACCTCAGACAAGGAGCTCGCCAATTGGGAAAATAAGAACAACAAATCCTATGCATTGATTGCAACATTAGTAAGTGAAGAGGTGAGTTGACACATTTAACCATTTTCAAATGCATTCAAAGCCTTACAAAAGTTGAAAGAACTCTATGACTCACACTCTGCACTTAAAGTTGTTCAACTTATGATTAAATTCTTTACCCTTGAATTACAAAATAATGATCCTCTTGCTCTTGCATCCGAAGTAAAATCTATAATGCATGATATCAAAGTCACTAAGGTTGAATTGGATATTCCTCTGGTCCCTTTTCTCAAGGCACTTTATCTTACTTACTCCAATTATCTTGAGTCATTGCAAGAAAATGAAAATCTCAAAGTTATTACATTTGACTCTCTTGTGAAAAAATTTGCTGAAAGAGAGAAAGCTTTTGGAAAGAAGACAACCCCTGAACCTTTTGAAGAGGATGTGTGCCTTGCTCATAAAGAAAAAGAATCTTGCCCAAGATTCTCCCAGAGGAAGAGGTGGTCGAAGAGGAAGAGGAAGATATTTTAGAGGCGGGGGGGTAGACACTCTCAAGGAGAAAAGTTAGATTTGCACTGCATACGCTGCAAAAGAAATGGATCATATGATGCCTCCACATGCAAGTTACCTTGGGATAAAATTGAGTAGCAAAGAAACCAACCCAAAGGTAAAATTAATTACACAGACAAAGGTAAAGCACCTGAATCCACTCATTATGTTGTGGCATAATGTCATATTGGAGTAATGAAGACTTATTTAATGCTTCACTTGCTTCTTGGAAAAATGATTGGTTGCTTGATTCAAGGGCAATTTGCCACATGACTCATAGAAAAGATTTTTTTTGAAGAATTTACTGACAATGTTGATGGAGCATTATACTTTGCAGATCAACCAAACTCAAGCCATCAAGGCTTGGCACAATCATGTTTAAATTGCTTGGTCTTCCAGACTTCTTCTGCATCATGTTCTCTATCTCCCACAGCTGAGGAGAAACATGTTATCCTTTGTCCACATCTGCCAGCAAAGTCACTCCATTCATATGTTTGGTGGCAAGCTTGAGGTGAGAAAATCATCTGACCACTCACTTGTCATGCCAGGGATAGAAGAAGAAAGGCTTCTCAAGGTGCAGGGTTCCTCTGCTTGTGCACAACATTTCTCATACAACTCTCATTATGAAGAAGGTACATTTCCATCAAGTTTATTATGGCATGTTAGATTTGGACACTTGAACTATGAAAAACTCTGCTTGTTGAAGAAAAATGGTGTTACTGGTTTTCCTACAATTCCTAGAAAGTTTAAGCAATGTGATGCTTGCATTCTAGGAGAGACGAGCAAACAGTCTTTTCATGATTCACATTCTAGAGCACATAGAAAATTTGAACTCATTCATTCAGATTTATGTGGTCCAATGTCTGTTCCTTTTGCAAATGGAAATAAATATGTGATGACATGTATTGATGACTACTCTATAATGTGTTGGGTTTATTTATTGAAGAACAAATTTGATGCTTTTTAAACGTTCAAGAACTTTCATACATGGATTGAAAATGATGCACAATATCATATTGGCTCTATTTGCACTGATAATGGAAAAGAATACACTTCAAATGAATTTGAAAACTATCTTCACCAAAATGGGATCAATCTTCAAACCATTGTGCCTTATAATCCCCAACAGAATGGTGTACCTAAAGTAATGAATAGGACAATCTTAAATATGTTACGCTCCATCCTGTTCTTCAAAAATGTAAAAATGATGTTTTGGGCTGATGCAGTTCTATGTGTTGTATATATAAAGAATAGATGTCCATCTAATGCTATCAGAAACAAGACTCCTTATGAAATGTGGTATGGGCACTTTCCTTCAGTAAAGCTTCTGAGGGTTTTTGGTTCCACCTGTTATGCCTTAATACCAAAGGTACATAGAAACAAACTTGGTGCAAGAAGTCATAAGTGTATCTTCCTGGGGTATTCAAACACCTCCAAAGCATACCATCTCTATTACGAAGTCAATTTTTTTTGTTGTTGTATCTAGAGATGTAATCTTTCTTGAATCATCCAAAACTGACAATTTTATTGAAATGCAACTTGATCGATCGGATCGATTCACAAATGCAAAATCATTTCAAGAATTTGATAATAAAATTCCACATCTTGAAGGGGGGATTTCTATAGTAGATCAACCTGTGGAATCTTCTTCCGAAGCACTCTTTCCCCTCCATGAAACTCCAATAATGGATGATACCTTGAGTGATGTGATTGATAGAATTGGGAGACAATCTTGATTCAGTCCCAACTCAATCAACGGAGCAGCCTGGACCATCTAAGAAAGGTCCCCCAAAGTGGCTGACAAAGACACTTGAAAGTGTTCATCCTGATGAGGTTGGAAA
>APFE031022220.1:40205-50542 GCA_000404065.3 Pinus taeda
GAATATAAATCATTTAAGAAAAATTAAAAGAAAAAAATTGTAAAAAAAACATAAAAAATGGCCCTGGGGTGGTTGGGACTGATTCCGAGAATCAACCCCTACCATCCGAGGGTCTTCTGGGCATTTTCTAGGCTCTATGATTACTATTTTGTGTGAACGCCCCTTACAAATACTTATTGTTTTGCTAGAGTAGTTAATGGGCAGGAAAAACATGGACGCCCTCTTTCCTGAAGAAGAATAGGATCTGGTGGCATTCAGATGCTCATATCTGATGGATGACAGGAAGTTGTATCTGATAATGGACACTGAACTGAAAGTCTTCTACCCTACGAGACTCGCCAAGAGGGTGGCAATTCTAGCCCTCAAATGCTTCCAACAAGATGTGGTGCAACACCCCACTATGCGATAAGTGGTTAATGTACTTTGATCTATGTATAACAGTAACACCATCACCACGACTAGTGTGAGATCATTGCCCGCCATGAAAGGGAAAGAGACAAATCTCCAGCACTGTGGCTCTGCCCAGGACAATGATGGTTCATTGTTTGCAAATAGACAACGGTTGAGATTGTGTGCATCTTCCCCTGTGCAGTCTTGTGATCGAATTGCAGAAAAACACCAGCAATGGTTTCCGTGAAATTGAAGCCAGTGGTTGATTAACAAATTATGTTTTTGTAAACATATTTTTTCCAAATAACTATCAAACTTACATATTCCTACCCAAGTTCACAAAATATAATGAAAATTTGAAGTCCTTCCCACCTACTTTGCTAATTGAAATGTCAATTCCAAGTGTCTAATCTGAAATAACAAGGTTGGGAATACGACCCCGACGATTTGGTGTTTGGCCTTTTTTTCAATTTGGCTCTACCGAATTGGTACCATCTGAAATTTGTTATCGTCAATAATTAATGTTGTTCATGTAGGGCTCAATTTTCCAAGTAAGCTAGGGAGAAGTTGTTTTCAATCCTATTTTATGAAAGCGATGGTGCATAGTGATATAACATGCTTTAAATTTTTGACAATGACCATATGGCAGATTTGTGGGTAGTTATGCCTATATAAAATTTTTTTGGCATATTGCCCACTCCCACTACCCAATGGGCCCTGGGGTGGCAGGGGTCGATTCCGACCGATTCCCGGAATCGGCCCCTGCTACCCCAGGGTCTTTTTTTGGGTTTTTATTTTTATTTTATTTATTTTGTATATATATATATATATTATATATAGATATATATAATAATATTTAGTATTATTTTTTTTTTTTCCATCATTTTCATTTTATTTTAATTATTTCGTTTCTATTTTTTTAACTTAAAAATGTTTTATTAATTATGTTTTTTCATCGCTAAATTATGTTAATTTTAAAAAAATTCCATTTATTTTTTATTTTTAATATAGTTGTTTATATTGGATAATATTTTGTTCTGTTTTTTATTTTTTTATAGTTTGTATTATTCCTTTTAAATTTTAAATGTTTTTTTTCTTATTGTTTTTTTATTTTTTTGCAATATTTGAAATTTTGTTTTCTTGTATTATTTCTTGTGTTTTTTCTTTAATATTTGAATTTTTCTTTTACAAGTTAATTTTGTTTTTTTTTCTTTTATCTTTTAAGGTTTTTTAGCCTTTTTTTTTTTTTTTTTGCCATATTGTCATGTTTGAAATATTTTGAAAGCTTAATTTTTTTTATAGTCGTAATCTTTGGTTTTAATTCCATGGTTGAAATTTTGTTAATATTTGAATATTTTTCTAAGTCATGAATATTTTATCTTTAATGCTATGGTCGAAAACAATTATAAGTAATTTTTCTCAAGTTCATGCTTGAAAATTGTTCGAAATTTAAATATTTTTAGAATCATGATATTTTATTTTTAACGTCATTATTAAAAAATGTTGAAAATTAACCCTAAAAAAAAGACGTATTCCATCATCAACATTTTTTCAGGTTGTTTTTTGCATAGAAAAATTTGGTTTTTACTGCCATTTTTAAAAAATGTTGAAAATGTACCAAAAAAAATGTTATTCCAGCATAAACACTTTTCGTTTTCAGCCTGTTTTTGTATTTTTTTTGGGAGTTTTTGGGCTAGAGTACCCATTCTGAGGTAATAGTTTTCATTTGATTAGTAACTATGTTTTGATAGAAAAATCATCCCATAGTATTGCTTTAGAAGGAACTAATAAATTTAGAACTTGCATAAATTTTGGTGGATTGTAACCAATAGTAAGTCTACATAATTACACTTTTACTCCTACATAAGCGGCGAGGAAAATATAAATAATAGTGGGAAGTAACTCATAGTAAGTATATTTATTTACATCTTATTCATATCCTTTTATTATCATGGTAAATATAAATAATAGTGGGAAGTAACTCCTAGTAAGTATATTTATTCATATCCTATGTTATTTGTGCATAGGAAAACATAAATAATGGTGGGAAGTAACTTCTAGTAGGTATATTTATTTACATCTTATTCATATCCTTTTGAGTACGAGCTATTTTCAAAGATTCTATTTTTAGATGGTTTTCCTGCAAAGTTTAAAAAAAATAAAAAAATCACTGCACAAATATCTAAAAATCATGCATGAATATTGAAACCATATCCATAATTATGACGTAAAATATGTAAGGAAATTTTCCACACGGCATTATATTGTGTAAAAGTTGCAATAAAACCTTAAGTTATGGTCCAACCAAATGCTTGAAAATTAGGATTTTTAATAATATTGAAAAATAAATATTTATTTTTCAAAGTTAAATGTTATAATTTGCATTGGTCAATATTAAAATAATAATGATCAATAGACAAATCTATTGTTAGAGTCTTTCTTTTGTAGCGACTGATAATGATTCCATAACCATATTTAAATTTAATTAATAACCACATAAAAACTTATAATATAACAATGTTCTTAACCATGGATATTCGACCCCACTTTACCATGGATATTATTAACTTGTAAATAGTTTTTGCTACAATACCATGGACCAATGCAATCACTTATTAATAACACATGCCCAAAAACCATAACTCATTTCACAATAAAAAAATTAAAGTGTAAAATATATTAGACCTTACATATACCATTGATTGCATTGAGTGACAATTTTCGATCATATAAATGGAGAAAGAGAGGGGAGGGAGAGAGAATGAGAGAGAGAAAATGAGAGAGAGGGAGATAAGGAGAGGAGGAGGGAGATATAAATGGATTTGGAGGGGGGGAGAGAGGGAGGGAAGAACAAAGACATAGAGAGATAGAGGTAGAGAGAGAGGGAGTGACAAGGGAGAGATGTAGAGAGAGTGAGGGAGAGAGGAGATGAGAGAAGACATAGGGAAGGAGAGGAGAGAGAGGGAGACATAGAGGTGGAGAGGGGAGAAAGAAGGATAGAGGGAAGGAGATAGTGACAGAGGTTGGAGGAGAGAGAGAGAGAGATGTGGGGGAGAGATAGACGGATGTGGGAGAGAAATTGAGAGAGAAGAAGGAAGAGAGAAAGGACTTGAGAGAGAGAAGGAGATAGAAAGGGAGGGAGATAGATTTGGAGGGAGAGATACAGGGAATACAAAATACATAGAGAGATAGAGGTGGATAGAGAGAGGTACTAACAAGGGAGAGATGGAGAGAGGGTGTGAAAGAGAGGAAAGTTGGAAAGAGAGAGATAAGTAGAGGACAGAGAGAAAGAAAGGAGGGAAAGATCGAGGGAGGGAGACATAGAGATGGAGGGGGGAAAGAAGGGGAGGGAGAGAAGGATATAGGGAGGAAGATAGTGAAAGAGTTGGAGGGCAGAGAGAGAGAGAGAGAGAGAGAGAGGGAGAGAGACTGGGGGAGATAGAGATAGAGAGAGAGAGAGAGACTTGAGGGAGATAGATAGATAGATAGAGAGAGAGATATTGGAGGGAGATAGAACGAGAGGAAGAGAGAGGGAGGGAATAAGAAATACAGAAAGACAGAAAGGTGGAGATAGAAAGAGAGGGTGATAAGGGAGAGATCAAGAGAAAGGGAGTGGAGGGGAAGAGAGAGGGAGAAGGGGAAGAGAGATAAAGGGAGAGGAAGAGGGAGGGAGAGAGATATAGATATATATGGATAAAGAGTAAGAGATAGATAGATATTGAGAGAGTGTGTGAGATAGCTAATATGGAGAGATAGTTTTTCTATTTGGGAGGTGACATAGAGAGAAAATGAAGGAGAGACAAAGGGTGATAGAGATATAGATGGAGGGGGGAGATAGAGAAGAAGAGAGAGTCAAAGAGAGGGAGGGAGGGATAGATAGATATATATGGAGAGAGAGAGTGTGCGTTTGGGGGGATAAGATAAAGAGACAAAGAAGGAGAGATGGAGGGAGATATAACCAACTGATATAAAATGATCATAAGTTAAAATTGATGTAGAATTAATTAGCCATTAATGAAGACAATGTTAACTGAAAGTTGGAAACCGAGAGAACTGCTTGAGAAGAAAGACTTTAGGATAGCTGATAAAACATAAGTAAGAAGTAAAACAGTAATGAAAACAATAAAAACACAGGGATACCAGACAACAAAATTGATTACGGAGTTCATCCCTCATGGACTACATCTCTGGGTCTGTTTTCAAGATGGGTGACCGCTTTATTAGGATTGAAAAAAAGAGGTCAATTACATAGAGATTTGACCAAACTAAATGTGCATGCAGAAACTTCTGGTCACTATCAAAGGATAGCTCTCTGAACCAAATTTCTAATGCTTGTCATAGTTCCCAATTCCAACTTTGGATGCTCCTATTACACTGAAAACAAAAATGACTATGACCTCGAGAATTTGGACACAGAACTCAAAACCCCTTAATGTCTTTCTTGATGACAAAAAGGTGAATTTATAAGGTTGCAAGTATATTCGAAGCCTCACAAGCCAGGATTGGCATGAATTGGTTGAAATTTTGGGTTCAAGTACTCGGTCTTGTCACTCAATGGCACCTAGGGTCATTAGGCCATGGTCTTCGAATTAACAACTTCACATTAAATAATATAAAACCCAAAAATAACCGTAGGTTATCTTGGTGATTAATAAGCTACATGTTCTTGGCTAACTGCCCATGTGAATAGACGGAGTTCCCTGGCGGTCGACTGGCTGACTGCCACATAGGGGTTTATCCTTTGGCAGTTTCGGTCTGCGGTTTGTTCATGTGACAACTACCATTACAACCTCCAGTCGGTTATCATGTCCGTCACAATCATCTATAACCTTTGCCTATTTAAATTGATGCACACATGATCACGGTTACGGTTACCATGTCTGCGATGTTTAGAGCTTGTCATCTTGGCTTGTTTAAACTATAATCTTAGCCCGCTTGATTATCTCTCTATTGTCATGCCTGCGGTTCCGATGCGGTAACCGCTGCATCTTAAGAAAAAATTGTATGCATTTTTATGTGTATTACAAAGGTTTTGTAATGTTTTAACATATTTGTAATGTTGTTGATATATTACATAGGCCGAGAGGGTTTAGAATTAGGGTTTTATGTATTTTTTTGAATTTTTTTAATACATAGTGTTGGAATAAGGTTAGGGTTTAGGAATAGGTTTGGATTAGATGTAGTTTTAGGGTTTTAATACATAGTGTTCATCAAAACCTATTTACAATCATTTTCCACAAAGTGATATTCGCCCATACACACATCTTCATCACAAAGCTACTTTTGCGATGACATCACATGACGACAACCCATATAGAACCCCTACAATGGACGACACACCCATGTCAATGATCAACCCTGGCGGAACTATCGATGAACACCTGTTGACAACCAAATACAAAACCATCTCGATGAAAACCATTAACATCACCTAAACAATCCTGAACCATAAACAACAATGTCGAAGCTCACGACATTGAATTGAATGTGGACGACAACATTGAACACTAACGGTGACCTGTGCAACTGATCTAACGAGATCCTCTTGGATCAATCCTCTCCACTTGAAAGCTTTTGGATGACAAAATTTTGGCTAAACAAATAGTCGATGAGGGTAGAGCTCCCTCACTTTCCACCTTGACCTGATGATGTACGAATACATTCGATCGATCACCTGCAAGTGATGACCCTGATGATGTTGACCATGGCACTTTTTGAGTCAGTGACATGTTCCATCCCTCTACAGTATGAACAACTTGTGATGATTGTCAAACAACCCATTATGAACATGGCAATTGATTTCTTTCCATGAAATACCATGAGTTAGTGATTCATAATAATCTTTGAAAACAGTCTCTATAGGATATTGTTTAATACCATTGACATGTATTAACAATCTATTTTGCGGAATGACATAGATAATCAAAGATATTCTTGACGTCAAACCAACTACTTGATTTAACATAATTTCCTTGTTTCGAATTACTAAGTGAACTTGATACCATAAAGGCATCAAACTGTAAGGTGAAAATGGCTGCAACTTAGTTTGTTTTTGAAAGTATTGAATTAGGTGTTGATTTGCTTGAATCACTTTTTCCTTATTCATAAAATGATGTTTCCATTGATTATCACTTCCCCCGATGCATAAGTTTCCATTAGATACTTTGATGCTGCTTTAGAAAAGGCTTTGATATGAAAACAAATAGGTTTCCTCTCCACTTGAAAAGAGGCTTCCAAATTGTTTGAAATATGAAATGGTGGCACAATATAAGAGAAATTTAACACTGATTTTTCCCAATACTAACCTATATTCCTATGGCTGTTAACTCCAAACTTGAACTGAATTGATTCATTCTTACATTAGGAAGAGGAGCTTTAGGCATCAATTGTAATTCAGGGTGTATTCCCTGCTTATGAGTAAGATGTTTGGTTTCTTTAAATAGAACTGTAAAAGTTTCTACTTCTTTGATCAAACTTTCTTTAAGCTGAGTCTCATAACTTGAACAAACATCATGTTGTTTCTTATGTTGTTCCTTTACACACATGATTACAAATATTTTATTTGAACCTATTAATCACTTCATTTGATTAGCAACAATATTCAAGTGGTTTTTGTTTGATGTGCCCTGAGAATAAATTCAACCCCATCTTTCTTAAGGTGATATTTATGCTCTCTTATGTAAAATACTACATCATGTTCATAAGGATAAGGACTTCCTAAGACAACTCCACATATGTCAACTGGAACAACATCTAATTCCACTTCATCAATGTAATTAGTTGTAATGGCAAATCTTGATCGACATTGGTTGGTGACTTAAAATGAGTTGATTTATTTAGCCATCCTAATGGGTAAGATCTTGGATGATTCCGTGTTTCCAAACCCAAACTCTTAACTAAATATTTAGATTTTAGATTAGCCTATGATCCATTGTCAAACATTGTATCTATCTTTGTATGCTTAGAAGTTATCCTTATGTTAAACAATTCAACTCTTTTATCCTCATTTGAAGGATTTAAGTTTGATGAATATGCAATAGTTTTCGATCTTGAACTAGTGTCAAAAGTTTTACCTGAACTCTAACCATAGTAGTTATCCTCCTTTCATCACCTGAATCTGAACCTAGATCTTGCTACACTGTTGCAATTTCCTTCTTTTCATCCTTCTCCTTAAGGAAGTTTTTGGGCTTAAGTTCTGGATGAAGTTTCCAACACTTCGATTCATCATGACTGATTCTTTGGAAATGAAAACAAGTAGGTCTTTCCTTTTGAGCTATCGCTGATTTCTTTCTCTTCGAATTGTTCTTCCCCTTCTATCATTGGAATCTTTGATTTCCAAATCTTTGGATGACTGTGATGAAAACTTGAATGCCTGATTCAATATGTATGGCTTGAACACACACTTCATCAAAATCACCAGGATTAAACATCAATAATGTATGTTGAAAATATGAATGTAAACTTCCGATGTATTTTAACAAAGTTTCCCGTGTATCCAATGAAATACCAAGTGGCAATGCTTTCTTTCTGAACTCCTGAGTAAACTCCTGAACACTCTACCCTTTACCTTGCCTCAAATGCTACCAATCAATAACAACTCACTGCATCTATCCTAAAGGATAGAATTGTTTCCTAAGAGCTTTTAAAAACTTAGACCATGAAGAGATGACTTTACCTTTTTGCTATACATCTATCTGAGTTTTACTTTCCCAGTAGATTAAAGTTGTTACCCCCATGCTAAGTGTAGCTAACTAAATTTTCATTTTATCATCAGAAAGATTCTGAATACGACAATACACTTCTAACTGTTTAATCTAGTTATCTAGATTTTCAAGATTCATTTCGCCATCATAAATAGGTAACTCAAATTTTACATCAAGTTTCAAAAGAGATGTTTTCTTATGTTTCTTTTCTGTTTCATATTTTGCACTGGAAGAAGAAGAAGATGATGATGATGATGGAGATGATGGAGGTGAAGGTGGTTTATCAGCCTTTCCTTTACCTTTGTCCTACTTCAATGTCTTTGAAGAAGAAGCTACATCTCTCGTCTTCTTGTCTTTGAAAAGTTCTCCCAAGATCTACTGCATAGTCAAGAATGCTTGTTGAAACTATTCATCACTCATCTTAGTTTCAATATTTTCACCTGCATCGGATCCTGTCATGGTCGACTTATGAATGACTTGCTTTCCAATCTCTAGATCAATTTGCTCAAGGATTCCTTCTCCATGTTGTGATTCTGACCTAGTTAACATTCAATGTCAAATTCTAGAAACACAACCTACTCTAATACCAAATTATATGATCTGAAATGATAATAAGTTAAAGGCTGACGTAGAATTGATTAGCCATTAATGAACATAATGTTAACGAAAAGTGTGGAAATCCAAAGAACCGCTTGAGAAGAAAGACTTTACGACAGCTGATAAAACATAAGTAATAAGCAAAATAGTAATGAAAACAACAAATAAACAATGATACTACACAAACAATTGATTACGGAGTTCATCCCTGATGGACTACGTCTCTGGGTCTGCTTTCAAGATGGGTGACTGCTTTATTAGGATTGAAATATAATAGGTCAATTACATACAGATTTGACCAAACTGAATGTACACGCAGACACTTCTGGTCACTATCAAAGGATTTCTCTCTGAGCCAGCTTTGCAACACCTATCACAATTCCTAATTCCGACTCTGGATGCTCCTATTACATAGAAAACAAAAACGACTATGACCTCGAGAATCTGGATATAGAACTCAAAACCCTCTAATGTCTTTCTTCATGACAAAAAGGTGAATTTATAAGGTTGTAGGGACATTCCAAGCCTCACAAGCCAAGATTGGCATGAACTAGCTGAAATTTTGGATTCAAGTACTCGGTCTTATCACTCAATGACACCTAGAGTCATAAGGCCATGGTCTTTGAATTAACAACTTCACATTAAACAATATAAAACCCAAAAATAACCATAGGCTATCCTGGCGATTAATAAACAACGTGTTTTTGGCTAACTATCCATGTCAACAGGCTGAGTTCCCTGGCGGTCGACTAGCTGACTGCCACATAGGGGTTTATCCTCCGGTGGTTCTGGTCTACAGTTTGTTCATGTGACAACTACCATTACAACCTCTGCCTGGTTATCTTGTCCATCACGGTTAGCTGTAACCTCCACATGTTTAAACTACTGCACACATGATCATGGTTATGGTTACCATGTATGCCATAGTTAGAGCTTGTCACCTCCACTTGTTTAAACTATAACCTCCACCCGCCCGATTATCTCTCTGTTCTCATGCCCGTAGTTCCGACGTCGTGACCGCTACGACTTAAGAACAATTCGTATGCATTTTTATGTGTATTACAAAGGTTTTTTAATGTTTTAACATCTTTGTAATATTGCTGATATATTACATAGGCCAAGAGGGTTTAGAATTAGGGTTTTATGTATTTTTTGAATTGCTTTAATACATAGTGTTGGAATAAGGTTAGGGTTTAGGTCTTAGCATAAGTTTTATGTGTTTTGATGCATGGATTTGATAGGTTAGGGTTTAGGATTAGGATTGGACTATATGTAGTTTTAGGGTTTTAATACATAGTGTTCATTAAAACCTGTTTACAATCATTTGTCACAAAGTGACATTCACCCAAACACACATCTTCATCACAAAGCTACTTTTGTGACGACATCACATGATGACGACCCATATCAAACCCTTGCAACAGATGACACACCCATGTTGACGATCAACCCTGGCAGAACTATCGATGAACACTTGCTAACAACTAGATACAAAATCATCACCATGAAAACCATTAACATCACCTGAACAATCTTAAACCATAAACAACACTGTCGAAGCTGATGACACTGAACTGAATGCTGATGACGACACTAAACACTGACGATGACCTATGCAACTGATCTGATGAGATCCTCCTGGATCAC
>APFE031022220.1:51329-151971 GCA_000404065.3 Pinus taeda
ATAATTAACAACAAAACTAGCATAGACCCATCGAAACTCAAGATCTACTAAGTACAGAGATGGATCAAATCTCTTAAGATGCAAACCTCTTTTAGAGTCAAAAGAGATTTGATCCTTCTCAGTACTTATTAGATAAGTAGTTAAATGGATCCAGGTTGATCATACAACATATATGTAATCAAGTTCTTACTCCATTAATTGTAAACTCTTTAAAAAATAATTAAAATGATATTTCAAAAAAAAACTTACAATTTATTAGTAAAATATGTAAGAGAAAATATTTCCAAAATAAATATTGGAAAATGTGACCCACTTAAAATAACCTATTCCTTTTACCTATGTTTCAACATACTTTATTGATGCTCAAGATCAATTACTATAGTTATTTATCATTGGGAAACATTTATTTATATTTCGTTACACTTGATTTAAAAATTAAAAAATTGTGAATTAGTTATCTAAAGCTAATAATATAAAAATAAAATAAAATTGAAAATAAATTTAAGAATGAAAATATTCAAAAAAGAAATAATATAAAAAGAGAAAATGATTTAATATTGATTAAAAAGGCTTTTGGAAGGTTGTGAAAGCTTCAAATTTTAACCCTTACAAATAGAGATAGAATTTGATGGGAAGATTGCTCGTCATTGGGTGACATTCCTATTAAATACAGCATAAAATTTCTTGTGTCCATCGACATTCTTTGTAAAATAATTGAAATGGGCATTAGAGTTGTGAAAAGTATCAAATTTGGCAGGTGTTTTAGATTTGAAATTCCTACCGTCATTCAATCAGGTATGGTCCATAGATCTTGGTCCTTTATACGCCCAATCGAAATGACCTCTTGATCTCCCTGCCTTTGTTTCCTCCTTGAACAATCACATTATGGGAACTCTATAGAGAAATACCACCTCCAAATGGATTTCTATTTCTCTTTCTAAATATATATATATTAGCAGATTTGGTTGTCTTGCAATAGCTCAATTTTAAAAAACATCAACATTCCTTCCAGGGAAACAACCCTTAATGCTCTCTCTTCTTGTATCGGATTCAACATATAAAGGGTAAGATCATGAGACCCCCTCTTAAATCAACCTGAGAAACAATGGATGGATTCATTGCTAGATTCTATGGAGGCTCTC
Source organism: Pinus taeda (assembly GCA_000404065.3). NCBI lineage: Eukaryota > Viridiplantae > Streptophyta > Pinopsida > Pinales > Pinaceae > Pinus > Pinus taeda. The sequence continues at coordinate 52,472 of APFE031022220.1, forward strand.
CTCCGTTCTCTTCACATTCATTGGTCCTAGAAGCTTCCTCTTTTAGATGTTGAGTTTGAATACTGCAAAAAGGCACAAAATGGTCGGATCCTTTTCTTTGGTGGCACCTCAAAAAAGAATCTAGGCATGGTAGGGGTGGGGATTATCCTTAACCCTAAGGGAAACTAAGTGCCTACGTACACTTGGGGGATAGGTAAGAGGACCAAATACCAGGTTGAAATGTATGGACTCTTTCTTGGGCTAAATTTGGAAAAGGAAATGGAAATTACTAAGACCATTATATTGGGAGATTCTCTTCTAACCATCCAATATTTATATAAAGGATCTTATCCTAAGGATAATCAACTTAATCTACTCCATTATCTAATCTTGGGTGCCCTCGACCACTTTCATCTCAATACCTTTTCCCATAGCCTAAGGTCTCAAAATAAGGAAGCAAATGAGCAAGAAAACTGTGTGTGTCTCTTAAAATCATTCCAAACTGGCATCAATAATTTGACAGGATGGATAGTTTACTTAAAGTTTTTTAGAGCTCTTATCGAAAATTATACAAAGATCAAGGTTGTCATCTTTTATACCCCCTTCCTCCCTTATATTTTCTTTATCCATATGGTTCATGAATTTGACACTTGGAATTCCATGAGGGGTGAGGTGGTGTATAGTGAGCATGCAAGCCATGCTGAGAGTTCTCTCCTAATGAATTTTCACGTGCCTAAAACTCAAGCTTGACAATACAACAATCGGAACTTGGATTTTGCACCTAGAAATTCAATGGCAATAAGGTGATGGGTGATTATAGTATCTAATGGTGAAGAGATCTATTTTGCATGCGAGCTCTCCTAAACCGTGGTTAAATCCATGGGCAACATGAACTCATCAGGTATCTAGCCTCCAAGGTGGTTGGGTCTTCTATGTTATCGGTAGATCATTTTCTCGAGTTGGGTGAATACTCCTGCAACTAATGGTGTCTCTTGTTGTGATTTGGAAATATTTTGGAGAAATTGTTTAGTCAACTGTACTGATAGTGGAGAGAGGAATATTTTTTAGTGTGTGTAGGAAGACTCAAGAAATTTATTCAATTGTGGGGTGTCACAGACTTCTCTATTCAGTTGTGAGGTTAATTCTTCTGCATCCTTGCTACTCTCCCCAATTTGGTTGATTATAAAGCAACTACCTTCTATGGGACACCATGGGTCATTTTGTTGGTTTTGAAAGACACAATTTCTCCTATATGTTGAGATGTAATTGGTCACAAGGTAAACTTTTGCAAATGTCTCCATAGTCATTTTGATTCACCTCATGCCTTACGGTATCCCTTTATCTTCACTGTCAACTTTTTTTGTATCATTTGTAGCCCTCTTCAGGCTTCCAGTCAAAAATTCTCTTTGTTACCTGGGTATTCTCCTCCCTTTCTATCATAAAATCAATGCCTCATCTTCTCTCCCCCCCCCTTTCTCTCTAACACCTTCGATAGACTCCATGGGAGCTCTCTGTTGGGTTGTGTTATATTCTTTCCACGATTAGCCCATGTAGTTAACACGGGGGTTAGGAGGGGGGCAGAGCCCCCCCTTCATTGCACCAATTACATAGTGGGGGGAATCACAAGGGGTTTGAGGGGTGAAGGTAACCCCATTCTATGGGGTCTTGGGCAGCACCCTAGAAAATTTTGGTTTTGGAACCTATGTTAGGTTGGGCAGACCCACCTATGGTTTTGTGCCTGATTTTCGCACATGTTTTTGGATGCGATGGTTTTTGGTCCACGGTATTGGATGCTTCGGCATGTATAAATATGTATTGTAACATTGAAAGGAACATACTGAAAAATCAAGCTGGTAGTCCCGGCTTTGGGATCCAGGGGAAAATCTCTGTGTATATGTGTTTTATGTGTTATTCTCTTGCTATTGTTTATTTCTGTGTTTTAGAATTTGTATGCAGGTAATTTTTGTATGGGGTTAAAACCTACATTTGGTATTAGAGTTGTTTTGGCTTCAAGGGGATGCCTTTGTTATTGAGGGTTTTCGTTTGGGCCTGTGGTAGACCTTGTTCAGTGGAGATCTTCGGGATCGATCCTGGTAGTGAAATAAGATAGCGAGCATTGGAAATATAGAGATTGAGAAATTTAATGGTCAAAGTTTTGAGTTGTGGAAACTCAAGATGGAGGATCTGTTGGTGGATAAAGATCAGTGAATCATGGTAGATCCCGGTACTAAACCAACGGGAGTGCTTGATGAAGAATGGAAGAAGTTGGATTAGAAGGTAAAAGCACAATACGATTGTGTGTCTTAGATTTAGTATTGCTGAATGTATTAGGGGAAGCTACGGTGAAGGCTTTGTGGGACAAGTTAGGGACTTTGTACTAATCTAAGTCTCTGGTGAATAAACTGTTCCTACGGAAAAAGATGTATAACTTGAGGATGAAAGAAGGAGACTTAGTGACACAACATCTGAACGCATTTAATACAGTGGTAAGTCAGTTATTATCTGTTGATATTAAAATTTTAGATGAAGATAAGTGCATCAGTTTGTTTTGTTCTCTACCAGATTCGTGGGATAGTCTGGTTATTGCAATAGGTAGCAATGCAACTGCTTTGCAGTTTGATGAAATAGTCTCATCCTTGCTGACGGAGGAGATGATACGGAAAAATATGGAGAGCCAGAATGGTGATTCCTTGTCTGTACGAGGGCGGTCCCAGAACATAAATAAAAATAAGTCATCGAGTGGGAGATCTAAATCTAGAGGTAGATCTATATCTCTTGGAAAACTTGTAAATGTGGTGTGCTGGAAATGCGTAAAGGAAGGGCACTTCAGAAGGGAGTGTAAATCTAAAGCTCCTGATAAAGGAAAGGGATCTGATGATTCTTCTTTTGCAGAGGCGAAAACCACCTTAGATGAAGGTGGGGATGTGTGCATGGCTTCTTCAAGTACACATGTAGATCGTGAGGCCTGGTTGATTGACTCAGGTGCATCCTTTCACTTCACTCCCCATAGAGAGTGGTTTTGCGAGTATGATAAATATGATGGTGGTGATGTCTTCTTAGGGGATGATAGGAAGGCTAGAATTATTGGTCGTGGAAAAGTAAAGTTGAAGTTGCAAGGTGGAAGGGTTATAACCCTTTCTGGTGTTCTGCATATTCCTGTGTTGGCCAGAAATTTGATTTTTGTAAGCAAGTTGGATGATGCAGGTGTAAAGACAGTGTTTGAGAAGGATACCTGCAAGATGGTTCGAGGAGCACTGGTATTGATGCGGGGAGTCCGGATTGGAACTCTGTACAAGCTGCAAGGTAGCACTGTTGTTGACGGGTGCAATAGTTCTATGGTTCCTGAAAATGGAGCAGAAAATCTAGTGGTCTCTGGAGAGAAGACCATGTTGTGGCATCAAAGGCTTGGACATATTGGAGAGAAGGGCCTTCGTATACTTCATGGTAAAGGTATGGTGGAAGGTATGAGTAATAGCTCTCTGGATTTTGATTTCTGTGAAAATTGTGTATATGGGAAGCAGAATCGGGTGAGTTTCCCCTCTGGTGGTAAGAAGACGAAATAGATATTAGAGCTTGTGCACAGTGATGTGTTTGGACCTGTGAAGGTTCCATCATTGGGTAAGTTTGTGTACTAGTATCATTTATAGATGACTTCTCAAGGAATACATGGCTATATTTCCTTAAGAAGAAATCTGAAGTCTTTGATAGGTTTAAAGATTTTAAGGCTCTGGTGGAAAATTAGATAGAGAAGAAGATAAAGGTGCTGAGGACAGATAATGTTGGAGAATTTTGTAGTAAGGAATTTGAAGAATTCTGTAAGAAGTGTGGTATAGCACGACAGAAGACTACTCCATATACACCTCAGCAAAATGGAGTCACAAAAAGAATGAACAAGATGTTGATGGAAAGGGAAAGAAGCATGCTTAGTGGTGTCAGGTTAGGACATGAATTCTGAGCAGAGGTGGTGGATACTACATGTTACTTGGTCAACAGGTCACCTTCATCGGTGTTGGAGGATAAGACTCCACAAGAAGTATGAACTGGTAAGAAACCCTCTCGTTCACATCTGAGGGTATTTGGATGTGATGAATATGTACATGTTCCAAAGGAGATACGAACCAAGTTGGATTGTAAATTTGAAAAGTGCATCTTTATTGGGTATAAGGATGGTTTAAAGGGTTATAAGCTTTGGAACGAAGTAACAAGGAAGGTTGTGTACAGTCAAGATGTGGTGTTCAGAGAGGTGAAAGATGTTATTAAACATGAAGTCCAACCAAAGGAACCTGTGAAGATATAGTTTAAGCTAAAGGAGGAAGAATCAGACTCTGTAGCAGAGGAGGAATCAGAAGATGAAGAGCCACAAACTCCAGCTGTGAGAAGATCAGTTCGAGAAAGAAGGCAGCCAGAAAGGTATAGTCCATCTGCTTTCTGTTCAAATTTTGCTTTGTCTGTTACTGATGATGATCCCATAACTGTGAAGGAAGCAGTGGATTCAGAGGATGGAAAACTCTGGAAAGAGGCCATGGTTGATGAAATGGCATCTTTGCACAAAAATGAGGCTTGGGATCTGGTGGAGTTACCGGCTGGAAGGAAACCCATTGGCAGCAAATGGGTGTTCAAGAAGAAGACAAATGCAGAAGGGAAGGTGGAGAAATACAAAGCTCGGTTGGTAGCAAAAGGTTATTCCTAGGTGCCGGGAATTGATTTTGGTGATATTTTTTCTCCTGTTGCCAAGGTAACTTCTATTAGATTACTTTTATCTGTTGTTGCTGCTTTTGATTTTGAGGTAGGACAGATGGATGTGAAGACAACATTTCTTCACGGGGATTTGGAAGAGGAAATCTACATGAAGCAACCTGAAGGCTTTGCGGTGAAGGGTAAGAAAGAACTAGTATGCAAGTTAAAGAAGTCTCTGTATGGGTTAAAACAGTCACCAAGGATGTGGTATCAGAAATTTGATACATTTATACGGGGACTTGGGTTCACCAGAAGCAAAGCAGATCACTGTGTGTATTTTAAATTAATTGGTGACCGTGTTATTTATCTGGTCTTGTATGTGGATGATATGTTGCTGGTTGGAAATGACAAAGAAATTACCCAGGATTTGAAGACCCAATTGTCCTCCAAATTCGACATGAAAGATCTCGGTGCTGCAAACTATATTTTGGGCATGGAAATTAAAAGAGATCGGGCAAAGAGGAAGCTCTGGTTAAACTAGAGGAAGTATGTCGAGACAATACTACAGAGGTTTAAATGCAGGATAGTAAACCGGTGAAGGTTCCTATTCCTGTAGGTGTGAGGTTATCTGTTGAACAGTGTCCCAAGACACAAGAAGAGGAAGAGGACATGTCCCGTGTTCCATATGCAAGCGCAGTCGGTAGCTTGATGTATGCAATGGTCTGTAGTAGACCAGACACTGCACATGTAGTGGGAGTATTGAGCAGGTTTATGTCAAAACCAGGGAAGGAGCACTGGACAACAGTGAAGCGGGTTTTCAGGTATTTGCGTGGCACTAGTGATTATGGTTTGTTTTATCAAGGAAGACTAGGATTGGGCAGAGTGTTGGATATTTGTGGCTTTGTTGATGCAGACTGGGCTGGAGATCTGGATCAGAGAAGATCTACAAGTGGGTATGTGTTTAACCTATTTGGAGGTGCAGTCAGTTGGATGAGTAAGAAACAATCTGTAGTGGGACTATCAACTACAGAGGCAGAATACATGGCAGCCACTCATGCAAGCAAGGAAGCAGTTTGGTTGCAGAGATTGTGTTCAATATGGGGTTAGTACAGGGAGCTATAAGGATAGACTGTGACAGCCAAAGTGCAATTTTCTTGGCAAAGAACCCTGCTTATCATTCAAAGACAAAGCACATTGATGTTCAGTATCACTTTGGGAGGGATATGATAGAAGACAAAAAGGTGTTGCTGGTAAAGGTGGACACTTTGAAGAATACTGCAGATGCATTGACAAAATCTGTGAGCTCTGAGAAGTTCTCTTGGTGTAGAGAAACAATAGGCGTTTCAGGGCTGGAAAAATGACTAAGCTCTCCTGTGGCCCCCTGTGGAAAGAAAACAACAAGTGGGAGATTGTTGGGTTGTGTTATCTTCTTTCCATGACTAACCTACATAGACCCCCCTGTTTGAGGGGTTTGAGGGGGGTGGGTAGCCCCCCTCTACGGGGTCCAGGGCAGCGCCCTAGGGAAATTTTTTTTGGACCCTATATTAGGTTGGGCGAACCTACCTATGGTTTTCGATCCATGGTTTTGGACACGATGGTTTTCGGTCCATGGTATTGGATGCTTCGGCATGTATTAATATGTATTGTAACATTGAAAGGAAAATAATGAAAAATCAAGTTGGTAGTCTCGGTTTTGGGATCCAGGGGAAAATCTCTGTGCATATGTGTTTTATGTGTTATGCTCTCGCATTGTTTATTTTCTTTGTTTTAGAATTCATATGTAGGTAATTTTTGTACATGGTTAAAACCTACAAACTAAACTAAGGTATGTTTATTATGTTTATATTTTAGCTTAGTGTACATGGTATACTCGTAGGAAGAATATCAAAGATAACTAGCAAGTTGATAGACTATAGTTCACAAGACTCTCCCTATGGACCATATGAGCAGCATGGTGTTGGGAAATCTTCTGAATCAACATATATATTGAGAATTTTGAAGGCAGAAATAAGGAGTTGCAAGGCAGAAAATGATAGAATCATTCATGCACAGGAGAAACAAGTAGAATTCAATGTAGTAGTCCTTCAGAGTTCGTCATATTTGTAGATACAAGGACCACTTTATATCAACCATGGACATGACGATAAGACTAATGGGGCATATGGTAATAGACCTCATGGTGGGCATAGGTTAGATAGGGATTCCACGGTTAGAGATGATAGGCTCTTGGATACTCTGGATAGGAGATATAATGGACATAGATACTATTGTAGCTCTGGTTCTCATAGACACTATGATCGTCATCATTATCAACCTTACAAGAGGAGTGGCAGGGGATAATTTCTAGATGAGTTCAAGAAAGCTAAGCCACCTACCTTTGATGGAGATTTGAATAAGTCTGAGGATGCAGAGGCTTGGTTAATTGGGATGAAGAAATTATTTGATTTGCATGAATATACATAGAATATGAAGGCCATAATATTTATCTTCATCCTCAAATGGAAATAATACTTCTCATGGGAATATGTTAAAAAGTCAAAGACATCAAAACATAATACTTGAGTTGGCATGAATTCAAGAGACTTTTCAGGAAGAAGTACTTGTCAAAGAGGTACTATGATAGCAAAGCCAAGGAGTTATATGAGATAAAGATGGGATCAATGACAGATGAGTATGAAACCAAGTTCCTAGAATTATTGAGGCATATACCATATCTTAAAGATGAGCAAGATAAAGTTCATAGATTTATTAATGAATTGTCATTAGCATTTAGAGATTGGATTGAGTATGATGAGCCTCAGTCACTTGAGGAATTTATTGGGAAATTGAAAAAATATTACAAGCAGTCAAAGCATAAGAATGAATCTCAACAAGGATGGAAAGGGAAAGATAAAGGTAAAGGTAAATGGAATCCAAAAATAACAAGGCCTCAAGATGCAAAAGAGAAAGTGGATGTTTCACCATACAAGAAGTTCAACATAGCTAGACAGGGACATGGGTCAAAACATGAGAATAAAGGTGATGATACAGGATGGTTGGAATGTTGGACATGTGGTACGTAAAATATTAAGATGTATTGTCTGTATAATCAGTGATTTAGGCATCATATTTACAGTTCACAGGAAGCATAAACAATTGGGGATGTTGGGCAGAGCATTCCATGGATTTATGCAACACTGAATAACAAGCAGGTAGATCACCAGGAAACTTTTAGCGAGATGAATGGAAATATTTTTGATCAATTTTTTTCCGTTTTGAAATACCCTAGATTAAATTATAGTTAATTTAGTCCTTCCCTAGTGGATAAGTGTGGTTTCAATAAAGAAGTGACTGTTGAATCCTAGTTAATGCAGTTGGCTATAGGTACAAAGAAGTGAGTGTATCTGTTAATTTTTGCAACTAGGGTAAAATTCCACCTTGGAAAACTCATATGACCAAGATTATGATTGAATTAAACTCCTATTTTCTAGAGGATCAAAATTGACCTAGAAATAAACCTATTTGGACAAGTAGAAGTTCATGTATAATGGAATGGGTCAACCCTAAGCACATGTGAAATTGGTTAGGTCAGCCTCAACCCCAAGTGGACCCTCATGGAAACATATATATAGAAGAGACCTCAAGCTCATTTCTACACATTGATCAAGCCATATTCTACTCTTCTCTTTTTCCTTGATTCACACAGGTTTAACGGAATAAGTTCGCCCAAGGGTTCGAAATTACAGGCATGAAGCTCACACAGATTTACGGTTTCTATTTCTGAGATGCAGGAACATAATTGAGATTTTTTGTCACTAGATACAAGCACATAGTAGCTAGGGGAGCATCCAGAAAGTCTCAAATGCTCACAAAGAGGCATGAAGGGAGCGTCCAAGGTTTATGAGGTAGATCAGACAATATTAGTCCCGAGGTGCTTGCACATAGTGGTCAAGGGAGAATTCAGGAAATTATGGACGCATGGAAAATAACTATAAGAGAGCGTCTAAGGGTTTGGAGTGGATTTGAGTGCATTTGACCCTGAACGCACACATACAACCTTCCTATGAGTGTTCGAGCAAACTCAGATGCCCTCAAACAATGTCTGAGGGAGTGTACAGGGTCTTTTAGATGCATGATGTTAGTCTTTTTGGGAGTTCCCTAGATTTAGATCTAGGGTTTGGTAGTTTCCTTCACCTAGCTTCAGTGATCTGGTGGATCAAGGATTTCTCTCTACTATTCTATAGACCTTCAATTTTTTTATTAAATCTCTATTTCAAATTTATGTATTGGTCTCATTGTACTCTCTCCTGAAATATTTTTATGATGATCTAATAAAGAGGAAGATTTGAGAGCGTTTTCCCCCTTGTGGGGTGTTTTCCTGGTCTTGGACCAATCTATTGTCTCTTATGGTTGTGTTTTTGTCTTCTTTATGATTGCATATATTGTTCTATCTTCAATTACAGTTTATGATTGGTTACATTGCTAATAATTGGATGTATTGTTAATGAAGAAGTAAATTGGGATAAAGTAATTGATGCAACGCAAAACAATATGAAATATTAACATGGTATTAGAGGTGAGGCGAAGGAAAAGCCCAAAATAATACAAGAATTTAAGCCCTCATTATTAGAAAGAATATTTCCTAGTCAAGGTCAAGATGTCTTCCTCTACCTTCGAGAAGCATGAAAAGTTGGGTGATGCATAAAATTTTGTTGCATGGAAAGTCAAGTTGGAGATCATAGCTGATAAAAATGATGTGCTGGAATAAATTCAAAGACGGGTGCCTGAGTCTCCTAAAAATTCTTTCTCTTCCCTCAAAAATAGGTACAAGAAAGGTGAGTCCAAAGCAAATCAAATTATAGCTAATGGTTTACAAGATCATTTACTTGCATATGTTTGGAATTTAAGAATGTCTAAAGACATGTATGACAATATAGCTGGCATGTATGAAATAAATAATTTGAATGAGTTCAAATGAACAAAGGAGAAGTCGTTCAATCCTACATTGTGAGGATTTCTTGCCTTAGAGATCAATTGCAGAGAGTTGGAGAAAATGTGCTTGATAGGGAACTAGTAGTTGTGACTCTCATAGGTCTCCCTCCTATTTTGGAAACATTCATTACTACAATAAGTAACAACAATGTCATTATTCCATTTGATGAAATTCGTGGGAAGCTCACTCAAGAAGAATCAAGGATAATAGCTCGAGGAAGGATTCAAAATCATGAAGAGGGAGAGCCCGCTACATATATCACTCATGAAAAAAGGAAGGGAAAAGGAAGTCCATCAAGGAAGCCTCCTTCTCAAAATACAAAAGGAAGGAGTGAAATATATTTATTTCATATTGAATGCTATAATTTCCACAAGAAACAACAATATGCTCAAGGTTGTCTTGAGAAAAGAAAAAGGCCACATTACAACACCAAAAGAAACAACAATAATAAAAGAAGAAAATACAATAAAAGGAATAACCATGATAGAAGATATGAAAGGAGAAGAAGATATTCCTCAAGCAACCATGAAGAAGATGATCCTCCTCAAAAATATTCAAGAGCTCCCAGGTATGAAAGTAATATTGTAAATAAATATGAATATATTCTTATTTATGCCCTTACTAGTTATTATCCACCAGATTTGTGGGATAGTTGGTTGGTTTATAGTGGGGCCACTCATAAGTTATTTAGATACAAGGAAGTCCTCTCTAATTTGGTAGAGAGGGAGACTAAGCTGAAGATCATTCTTGGAGATAGCTCCACTCATCTTGTGAAAGGATTTGGGTCCGTCAAATTTCAGTTGAAGTTTGAGAAATCAATTATGGTACATGATATCATGTATGTGCGAGGATTAATGAATAATTTGGTATCTATGTCCTGCATTGGAAGATAAAGGGATGAGGGTTTCCTTCATCACAAGAAATCTTTTGACTTGGTCTGTTGATTCACCTATGAGAGATGCATTCACATTAGGATCAAGATTTCAAGGAATCTATAGAGTCACTGGAAGGCCACTTCAAGAATTGGTTCATAATACCGATCATCTTAGCGAGTTGTGGCACCGAAGCCTATCTCATGTTCACTGTGATACTCTTCCAAAATTGAAGAAACTCATATCAGGTATTCCCTATATTCAAACACCTCATGATGGATTTTTTCCAAGTTGTGTGTGTGGGGAGAAAACAAGGGGACCATTCCCCTCCAGCGAGAACAAGACAAGTGACATCCTCCATCTCATTCATTCTGATTATGTGGCCTGATTCCTGTGCATTCTATTGGTGCTCATCTCTACTACATCACCTTAATTGAAGAATTCTCAGGAAATGCACGGATATACTACCTTAAGCATAAGGATGAGGCCTTTGAAATATTGAAGGAATTCAAATCCTTAATTTAAAATCAAACAAGAAAGAGAATTAAAGTATTCAGGTATGATAATGGAGGGGAATACATTCAATCGATTTCATATATTTTTTTCAAGAAATAATGGATAAATAAGGAAACAATTGTGCCTTATACTCCCGATAAAAATGGCTTAGTTGAAAGGAAGAATTGGTCTATATTAGAAGTTTCCCATGCCATCCTCCATGATCAAAAGGTGCCAAAATTCCTTTGGGCAAAAGCCACACATGTTGTTGTATATGTTCAAAAAAGGGTGCCTCATCAAGCATTAGAAAACAAGACCCTTGAAGAAATATTCACAGGTGTCAAGCCCGATATTAGCCGTCTTTGTGTATTTGGATCCCCAATATATTTTTACGTGTCAAAGGAAAAAGGACACAAGTTGGAAGCTACATGAAGAAAAGGTACATCTGTGGGTTATTGTGAAAATTATAAAGCATATAGAATATATATTCCTGGTTAGAGGAAGGTCAAAATTAGAAAGGATGTAACATTCGATGAATATTCAGCTCTTAGAAAAGCGAGACACCTTCCTCTACCTCCTCCTCCCAAGGAAGAGAACTATTTATAGGATATTATAGATGGTCCTTCCATGCCCAAGTAAGATATTGTTGATGATCCCATGGAGCCTATAGATCCTTTAGATCCTCCTCCAAGTGATCCTCCTACTAGGAAGAGACCACTTTGGCTCCGTGATACTCTATAGAATGTTGAAGTAAATGTTCCGATTTGTTGATAGTTTGAAGAAAGGAAGAAACCATGTAGGAATCAGGGATATGTTGCAGCCATGAGAACTATGATTTAAGCCGAACCATCCTCTTTTGAAGAATTTGTAAAAGAACAAGTTTGGAAGGATTCTATGGCTGAGGAATATGAATCGATTGTGAAAAATGATGTATGGGATGTTGTACCAAGACTGAATGGGAAGTTTGTTGTGACTTCAAAGTGGCTATTCAAGATCAAACATGGAATTGATGGAAACATTGAGAAATACAAATAAAATTTTGTAGGTCAAGGATTCTCTCAAAAAGGAGAAGATTATGACAACACATTTTCTCCTGTAGCTCGATATACAACCATCCATTCGATAGTTTTCCTTGCTACTAGTCAAGGATGGAATCTTCATTAGATGGACATTAAGACCAAATTCCTTCATGGCATGTTACAAGAAGAAGTATATGTTGAAAAAACATAGGTATTTGAAGTAGAATATTGAAGAATGCATGTTTTCAGGTTGAAGAAGGAATTATATGGTTTGAAGAAAGTTCCCTAAGCTTGGTATGCATGCATTGGCAATTACTTAATGAAGATGGGATTAACAAGAGGCAATGTTGATCCTAACCTTTAATTCGAGGTAGTCTAAGGTATGCCATTGAATTCCTTTTTATATGTTGATGATATATTATTGATAGGTAGTGAGCCTGTGATGATTGAGTGTAAGAGGGAGATAGTCTCTGAATTCGAGATGAAGGACGTTGTTCTTGTGCACTACTTTCTAGGTCTTGAGGTATGGAAAAGGCCTAGTGATATTTTGCTTTCATAGGGAAAATAAGTTGTGAAGCTGCTGGAAATATTTGCAATGAGTGAATGCAAATCCATGGCCACACCGATGGAAATGAAATTGAAGAAATTATGTGGACAAGCTACAAGACCTGATTTGGAAAATTCTTCTAATTATAGACAACTAATTGGCACTCTGATGTTCCTTGTGAACACCCATAGATACATATTCTATGCATTAAACACATTGAGTTAATTCGTGACCGGGTCTCTCCATGCACATTGGATCACTGCCAAACACGTATTGGGATATTTGCATGGGTCAATCACAATTGGTCTAAGATATTCTGCTAGAGATGTTTAACTTCATGGATACACTGATGTTGACTGGGCAGGAAATGTTATCAATAGAAAAAGTACATTTGGATGTTTCATTAGCCTTGGATCTACCATGATATCCTAGATGAGTAGGAAGCAAAAGTTTGTAGCATTGAGCGCCATCAAAGTAGAATACATTTCTGCTAGCATGGTTAACTACAAAGTAGTTTGGTTGAGGAAGCTCTTTGGAGAGCTATTTGAGTAGGTCCTAGATTACATTGATATATTATGACAACAAGAGTGGGATAAACCTGGTATAGAAACCTGTATTTCATGAAAATTCCAAGGACATTGATATATGATATAACCTTATTCGATAGATGGTGCAAAGAGGAGTTTCTAGACTCCATCACATTTCGACAGATGAGCATATTACATATATTCTCACCAAGGGACTACCGAAATGAAAGTTCTTGGTATTTAGAGAGTAGCTTGTACTAATGGACGTGGCACCTTTGGATAAGGGCTAGTGCTAATCAAGGACACTAAGCCAACTCTTCCCAACCTATTTGAGGTCCCAAGGTGAGGAATTGAGATAGAGGGCTTCTGAGGTTGGGGGATCTCTAGACAATAGGGCACTCCCCTATCTATTACCCATAGGGTTGGATATGATGCTCCCTTATCTTTATAGGTTCAATGATGCTACTCCCCTATCTGGTTTATGCAGAGTATACCCTAGTTGGCATCATACCCTCAAGAAAGGCTTGTTGGGAAGACTGCTCCCCATTTGGCCAATGGGTTGAGAGTGTACTTGGGTTGTACAACCAAAGTCGATTATGATGTAGGTATTCTACCACATGCATATTCAGGGTCATTGATGGGAATATTAGTAGGAAATAGGATGGGGTTGAGACTTTCTCCCTTTTTGAGATTCTGTGTTGAGAATGAGCTCTATGATGGGATTCCAGGATTGAATATGTGCTCCCATTTATGATGAATTTATCATATTGCTTGATATGGGTGAAATCTATTGATCCCTAATTATTCTTCTTTTAGATCTGAGAAAGTTTTAGTACATAGAGTTGAGCATATACATCCAAGCATTACAACAACACGACAGGATGATGTGATGATCAACAGACAAATATTGCCAGTTGGAATTCTTCCTAGTTGAGAGGGAGTGTTACTTTTGAAACTAGGTCAAATTCCACCTTAGATAGCTCACACAACTGAGATGATGATGGCATTAAAATCATCTTTTCGAGGGGACCAAAATAGACCTAAATATCACCGTATTTGGACAAGCAGAAATTTATTTTTGAATTATTTCATTCACTCATGTATAATGGAATGGGTTAGCCCTAAGCATATGCGAAATTGGTTAGGTTGGCCTCAACCCCAAGTGGACACTCATGGAAACCTATAAATAGAAGAGAACTCAAGCTCATTTCCACAAATTGATCAAGCCATATTCTACTCTTCTCTTTTATCTTGGTTCGCACAGGTCTGATGAAAGAAGTTCGTGCAAGGGTCCAAAATTACAGGCGTGAAGTTAGCATGGATCTAGGGTTTCTTTTTCTCAGATGTAGGCATGTAAATGAGATTTTTAGTCCCCTAACACACACACACACAATAGTTAAGGGAGCATCCAAGAAGTCTCAGATGCTCACACAGAGGCTTGAAGGGAGCGTCAAGGGTTTTTGAGGCAGATCAGAAAGTATTAGTCCTTAGAAACTCACACAGAGTCATCAAGGGAGCATCCAGGAAGTATCGAATGCATTCATAGTAACTGGAAGAGTGTTTGAGGGTTTGGAGTGAACCTTAGTGAGTTTGACCCCGAACGCACACATACAGTCTTCTTGAGAGAATCCAAACAGACTCAAACACCCTCATGCAATGACTAAGAGAGTGTCCAGGGTGTTTCAGACACACGAAGTCAGTATTGTTGGGAGTGTCCTAGGTTTAGATCTAGGGTTTGTTAGTTTCCTTTAGTTGGCTGCAATGATCTGGTAGATCAAGGGTTTCTCTCTATTGTTTTGTATATGTGCAATTTGTTTCTCTTAAATCTTTGTTGCAAATTTATGTATTGGGCTTATTTTACTCTCTGCTAAAAATGTTTTATGACGATTTAATAAAGAAGAGTATTTGAAAGTGTTTCCCCCTTGTGGGTTTTTTTCCCGGTCTTGGGCCAATCCATTATCTCTTATGGTTGTGTTGTTGTCTTCTTTATCATTTCATATATTATTCTATAATAATTTACAATTTATGATTGGTTACATTGCTAATAATTGGATGCATTATTAATGAAGAAGTAAATTGGTCTAAAGTAATTGATACAACATAGAACAATCTAAAAAATTAACAGTATCACTGGGTAAGAGCTTGTGCATTCAAGTTGAATTGTATGTTTATCTCAGCACATTTGAATGTATTGTCATTGGGGTCATATAGTATTATTTTGGGTATGGACTGGTTGTATTTTCATAGGACCAAAGTGGATTATTATGACAAGGCCATTGAGTGCTTGGATAACAATGGTGAACGTAGAGTTTTACAGGGTAAGAAGAAGAAAACATCAGTCAAAATGGCTACAGTTATGTAGGAAAAATGTAGTTGCGGAAAAGGGTGTGTTGCATTTGCAATGCATATTGCTAGTGGCAATGATAAGGATGTTGAGGATGCAAAGGTATTTAGTAGGTACCCGATATTACACCAGTTTTAGGATGTATTTCCCACATATATTTTAGAGTTTCCACCTCACAGGGAAGTGGATTTTTCTATTGATTTGGTACTAGAAATAATGCTAGTATCGAAGGCACCATACATGATGAGCACTCTAGAGTTAGTAGAGTTAAACTCGCATTTAAAGGAAATGCTTGACAACAGATACATTAGGCCAAGAGTATCACCTTGGGGTGCACTAATTTTGCTTGTGAAGAAGAAGGATGGTACTCTAATGTTATGCATTGATTATAGGAAGTTAATCAAAGTGACCATCAAGAACAGGTATCCATTGCCAAGTATTGATAACTTATTTGATTAGTTGAAGGGAGCAACAATGTTCAAAAGGATTGATCTAAGATCAAGATATCATCAGGTACACACTAAATAAGAGGACATCTACAAGACATATTTTCTGACCAGGTACGGGAATTATGAGTTTGTTGTAGTTCCATTTGGTTTGAATAATGCTCTATTTACCTTTATGTGCTTGATGAATATAATGTTCCATCCTTATCTAGACAATTTTGTTATTTTATTCATTAATGATATATTAGTCTATTCTAAAAATGAGGAAGAGCGTGCTAAACACTTACCAGCAGTGTTGAGATTACTAAGAGAGAATCAGTTGTATGCCAAGCTTAGAAAATGTAGTTTCTTTCAGACATAGGTACATTACTTGGGGCATGTGGTCTCCAAGGAAGTTATAACAGTGGATCCAAAGAAGATAAGGGCTATCATGGAGTGGGTAGCTCTTAGAAATGTGGAAGAGGTAAGATCATTTATTGTGTTAGTAGGTTACTATAGGAGGTTCATAAGGAATGTCTCTCACATTGCATATCTGATTACATCACCGTAGAGGCAAGGTAAGAAATTTGAATGGACAAAGGAATGTGTAACAAGTTTTGATCAATTGAAGCATTTTTTGACAAATTATCTAGTGTTAAAGATTATACATCTAGGAAACAAGTTTTTGGTGTGTACAGATGCTTGCAAGAGAGGAATTGGTTGAGTACTTTATGTATTAAGGACATGTGTTATTCTATGAGTCACAAAACTTAATGAGCACGAAAAGAATTACCCGACACATGATCTTCAGTTGGTAGTGATCATCCATGCTTTTAAGATGTGGAGGAATTATCTTCTTGGTAGGTGGTTCATACTAATGAGTGATCATAATAGATTGAGGTATCTATTAGTACACAGGAAAATGGCCTCCTCATCAGCTCAGAGAAGAAGGGCAAGATGACTGAAACATTGACCAAGTTCACAGGCCTATTTTCCATGCTAATACTCTCTAGGAACTAGCAAGGTGCTTTATAAAGCTTCCTAGCCATACATCAGGTGCATTATTCCCTAGGGTAACTCTCTATGTTTCCTTAGGGGGTGCGCTAGTCAACTTTAGTGTGTTTTTGGAGGTCAAAGGAGTGGGTTGATCAAATAATATCACTATATTCACTCGTATGTCAGCCCATAACATAGGAAAATATCCAGATTTGACCTGTTTGAGGAATTTCTATTCCTAACGGAGTCTACAAACACAGAAAGAGCGATATAGCATGGAAACATATCAACTTTTTCCCAAAAGAACTCATGAAAGAATTGGCAAGGCTTATCCTCTTATTCTATATATTTGAGGCTAGGGCCATTGTGAAAGAGGTAAAAAGTATTGAAAGGATTGCCTATTGATTGTCGAAGCTTGTATTAGACATTGGCTCTTCAAGGGGTTAAGAAGAGAGAGAGAGAGAGGATCTGGAGGAGTAAGGGAAGTTTGATGCAATTGATTGTTATAATCATTCTTTCCTATCATTAATATAGACGTGCAGTTGTATTGTCCACTTCATGGCATTGGTATTGTGATTTATTTACATGTTTATGTTAATGAGTATGAGTAGCTTAGATATATGCAGTTAGATATCCCTATGTATTAAGGTATTGATTGTCAAAGTTATATGCTGTGATATTATGCCTCGTCTTGATTATGTGCATGAATTAATCTAGGAGCTAGCTAAGGGGTCTTCCACTCCGCTACTTTGCATTCTCTAATAACACCACACCAATATTTGAGGTAACAATATTCCTTCTTACTTTGGTTATCATTTCACTAATATGGATATGTGCATGTATCTCTGGGCCAACTGTAGCTAATCTCACTATCTGCCAAGGATCCTGAGAAGATCCTTGAGGGTATCTAAACCATAATAACCTATGCATTAATCCCTATAGAAGAATTGGCAACTCCACTAGGGATTACACTTAGTTCCAAGTTTTCTCCCAAATAGTTCCTAGATCTATCTTTCTTCCAGGCCCTCATGTACTTCTTGATTCCCTTTCTGACCACTCAGGACTAGACAACACCCTTCTCATAGTGCTCAACCTTTAATCTGATCCCAACAGCCTTGTTTTAGAGCCTATTCCACACTAACGCACCCTAGTAGTGAAACTAATGCTCTATAAAGAACTGTTGTCTTGGAAATAGAGCATTAGTGCAACCAATAACTCTCTGTGTCCTCTATTGAAGTGCGTTAGCCAGCCAAGTCTTCATAAACAACCAATTCTGTGAACTCATGGGTTGGGATAGTTTCTTGTAGGTTGATCATGGATCTATAGTTGTGCATGTTTGATTGGCTTTATGTTCCCTGAACAATATTTTATTTTTAGGAAAATAGCTTTATTGCTTAAGTTTTTCATAAAAAGGAAAATACAAAATAATTTATAGCTTTTTTTTCTTAGTTGGTTAGATCTGCATTTATTTTCTTTTAAAAGTTGTTAGAGAGCATTGTATTTCTATCAGTTGTGCTTGCGTTTTAATGTAATTGATGCATGGTATGTATTGATTATAAATGACCCTTTCCTTGTAAAAGAAACTCATTCATTGAAGTGAAATTTAAAGAATTTTTCTGCATGGTTTGTGTAAGAGTGCCGCATAACTCCATACATCAAAACCCCCACCAAAGGCCTTAACTAAGTACATTTAAAATTTACATCATAATAAAATCAATCAACAACTCTTTTATGAGTAAACACACATATTAGTATATCCTAGGATCTTGGGTTAGGCAGTTGTGAGTTAACTTCCCAAGATCATAAATCGAGACTAGTGTCATTAACAAGGGAAATCCTTTTGCACTCATATTATCTGGGACCACTCTAGTCAAATTGGAGCTAAATGCGAGACAACATTGGACTATTAAAAAAGGTATCCTGCCTTCGATTACATTTCCTTTAGGTATTTTGTGTATCGGGGATCTCTTTGGGGATACCAGAGATGATTCGATGACTCAGGTATCCTACCCACACAGTCCGTACTATCTACGACCATGTCCCCCTCGGTAGTGTCTGTGATTTGAGATAACCATAGTGGCCAAACTTTCTAGGGATGAACATAAGGTGAATGGGGTAGGCCGCCCTAGTACCTAAACAGGCGAACCTATGGTATCTTTGGCTTTTGGTAGGGTTCTCATTGTTGGGTTGTGTTATATTATTTCCATGACTAGCCCACGTAGTTAACCAAGGGTTAGAATGGGGGCGGAGCCCCCCCCTTCGTTGCACCGACTGCGTAGTGCGGGGGGGGGTCACAGGGGGTTTGAAAGGTGCAGGTAACCCCACTCTATGGGTTTCAGGGAAGCGCCCCATAAAATTTTGGTTTTGGATGCTATATTAGGTTGGGCGGACCTACCTATGGTTTTGTGCATGTTTTTTGCACATGGTTTTAGATGTGATGATTTTCGGTCCATGGTATTGGATGCTTTAGAATGTATAAATATGTATTGTAACATTGAAAGGAAAATAATGAAAAATCAAGCTGGTAGTCCCAGTTTTCGGATCTAGGGGAAATCACTATGTATATGTGTTTTATGTGTTATGCTCTTGCATTGTTTATTTTCTGTGTTTTAGAATTCGTATGAAGGTAATTTCTGTACGAGGTTAAAACCTACATTTGGCATTAGAGCTATTTTGGCTTCAAGGGGATGCCTTTGTTGCTGAGGGGATTCACTTGGGCCTGTGGTAGACCCCATTTAGTGGGAGATCTGTGGGATCGATTCTAGTGGTGAAAGAAGATGGCGAGCAGTTGAAAGATAGAGATCAAGGAATTTAATGATTAGAGTTGTGAGTTGTGGAAACTCAAGATGGAGGATATGTTGGTGGATAAATATCAATAGATCGTGGTAGATCCATGTACTAAACCAATGGGAGTGTTTGATGAAGAATGGAAGAAGTTGGATCAAAAGGTAAAGAGCACAATACAATTGTGTGTCTCATATTCAGTATTGCTGAATGTATCAGGGGAAGCTATGGTGAAGGCTTTGTGGGACAAGGTAGGGACTTTGTACCAATCCAAGTCTATGGTGAGTAAATTGTTCCTACTGAAAAAGCTATATAACCTGAGGATGAAAGATGGAGACTCAGTGACAGAGCATCTGAATGCGTTTAATACTGAGGTAAGTTAGTTATCATCTGTTGATATCAAAATTTCAGATGAAGATAAGTGCATTAGTTTGTTGTGTTCTCTACCAAATTTGTGGGATAGTCTAGTTATTGCAATAGGTAGCAATGCATTTGCCTTGCAGTTTGATGAAATAGTCTCATCCTTGCTGACAGAGGAGATGAGATGGAAAAACATGTAGAGCCAGAATGGTGATGCCTTGTCTGTACGAGGACGGTCCCAGAATAGAAACAAAAATAAGTCATTGAGTGGGAGATCTAAATCTAGAGGGAGATCTAAATCTCTAGGAAAACCTGTTGGTAAAGGTGGTTGCTGAAAATGTGGGAAAGGAGGGACTACAAAAGGAGATGAAATCTAAAGCTCTTGACAAAGGAAAGGGATTTGATGATGCTCCTTCTACAGAGGCAAAAACCACCTTAGATGAAGGTGGGGATGTGTACTTGGTTTCTTCAAGTACACATGTAGATCATGAGGCATGGTTGATAGACTCAAGTGCATCCTTTCACTTCACTCCCCATAGAGAGTGGTTCTGTGAGTATGAGAAATACGATGGTGGTGATGTCTTCTTAGGGGATGATAGGAATGCTAGAATCATTGGTCGTGGAGAAGTAAAGTTGAAGTTGAAAGATGGAAGGGTTAGAAAACTTCCGAGTGTTCTACATATTCCTGCATTGGCCAGAAATCTGATTTCTGTAAGCAAGCTGGATGATGCAGGTGTAAAAACAATGTTTGAAAAGGATACTTGCAAGATGGTTTAGGGAGCACTGGTATTGATGCGGGGAGATTGGATTGGAACTTTGTACAAGCTGCAAGGTAGCACTATTGTTGATGGGTGCAACAGTTCTGTGGTTCCTGAAAGTGGAGTAGAAAATATAGTGGTCTCTGGAGAGAAGACCATGCTGTGGCATCAAAGGCTTGGAGATATTGGAGAGAAGGGCCTTCGAATACTTCATGGTAAAGGTATGGTAAAAGGTATGAGTAATAGCTCTATGGATTTTGATTTTTGTGAAAATTATGTATATGGGAAGTAGAATCAGGCGAGTTTCTCCTTTGGTGGTAAGAGGGTGAAACAGATATGAGAGCTTGTGCACAACGATGTGTTTGTACCTGTGAAGGTTCCATCACTGGGTAATTCTGTGTACTATTTATCATTTATATATGACTTCTCAAGGAATACATGGATATATTTCCTTAAAAAGAAATCTGAAGCCTTTGACAGGTTTAAAGAATTTAAGGCTCTGGTGGAAAACCAGATAGAGAAGAAGATAAAGGTGCTGAGGACAGATAACGATGGAGAGTCTTGTAGTAAGGAATTTGAAGAATTCTGTAAGAAGTGTGATATAACATGACATAAGACTACTCCATATACACCTCAACAAAATGGAGTTACAAAAAGAATGAACAATACATTGATGGAAATGGCAAGAAGAATTCTCAGTGGTGCCGGGTTAGGATAGGAATTCTGGGCAGAGGCGATGGAGACAACATGTTACATGGTCAATATATCACCTTCATCAGCATTGGAGGATAAGACTCCACAAGAGGTATGGATTGGTAAGAAACCCTCTCTTTCACATCTGAGGGTATTTGGATGTGATGCATATGTACATGTTCCAAAGGAGAAGTGAACCAAGTTGGATAGTAAATCTGGAAAGTGCATCTTTATTGGGAATAAGGATGGTTTAAAGGGTTATAAGCTTTGGAACCCAGTAACAAGGAAGGTTGTGTACAACCAAGTTGTGGTGTTCAAAGAGGTAAAATATGTTATTAAACATTAATTCCAACCAAAGGAACCTGAGAAGATATATTTTGAGCTAAAGGAGGAAGAATTAGACTCTACATTAGAGGAGGAATTAGAAGATGAAGAGCCACAAACTCTGAGTGTGAGAAGATTAGTTCGAGAAAGAAGGCAGCCAGAAAGTTATAGTCCATCTGCTTTCTGTTCAAATTTTTCTTTATTTATTACTGATGATGATCCCAGAACTGTGAAGGAAGCAATAGATTCAAAGGATGGAAAACTTTGGAAAGAAGCCATGGTTGATGAAATGGCATCATTTCACACAAATGAGGCTTGGGATTTGGTGGATCTGCCGGCTAGAAGGAAACCCATTAGCAGCAAATGGGTGTTCAAGAAGAAGAAAAATGCAGTAAGGAAGGTTGAGAAACACAAAGCTCAGTTGGTAGCAAAAGGTTATTCCTAGGTGCCGGGAATTGATTTTGGTGATATTTTTTCTCCTGTTGCCAAGGTAAGTTCTATTAGATTACTTTTATTTGTTGTTTATGCTTTTGATTTTGAGGTAGAACAGATGGATGTGAAGATAGCATTTCTTCACGGGGATTTGGAAGAGGAGAACTACATGAATCAACCTGAAGGCTTTGCGGTGAAGGGTAAGAAAGAACTGGTATGCAAGTTAAAGAAGCCATTGCATGGGTTAAAACAGTGACCAAGGATGTGGTATCAGAAGTTTGATACATTTATACGAGGACTTGGCTTCACCAGAAGCAAAGCAGATCACTATGTGTATTTTAAATTAATTGGTGACCATGTTATTTATCTAATATTGTATATGGATGATATGTTGCTGGTTGGAAATGACAAAGAAATTATCCAGGATTTGAAGACCCATTTGTCCTCCAAATTCGACATGAAAGATCTTGGTGCTGCAAAATATAATTTAGGCATGGAAATTAAAAGAGATTAGACAAAGAGGAAGCTCTGGTTGAACCAGAGGAAGTATGTTGAGAGAATATTGCAGAGGTTTAATATGTAGGATAGTAAATCAGTGAAGGTTCCTATTCCTGTAGGTGTAAAGTTATTTGTTGAAGAGTGTCCCAAGACACAAGAAGAAGAAGAGGACATGTCCCGTGTTCCATATGCAAGTGCAATCAGTAACTTGATGTAGGCGATGGTCTATACTAGACCAGACATTGCACATGCAGTGGGAGTATTGAGTGGGTTTATGTCAAAACTAGGGAAGAAGAACTAAACAATAGTGAAGTAGGTTTTCAAGTATTTGCGTGACACTAGTGATTATGGTTTGTGCTACCAAGGAAGACCAGGGTTGGATAGAGTGTTGGATATTCATGGCTTTGTTGATGCAGACTGGGTTGGAGATCTAGATCAGAGAAGATCTACAAGTGGGTTCGTGTTTAACCTATTTGGAGGTGCAATTAGTTGGATGAGTAAGAAACAATCTGTAGTGGCACTATCAACTACAAAGGTAGAATACATGGCAGCCACTCATGCAAACAAAGAAGTAGTTTGGTTGAAGAGATTGTGTTCAACTATGGGGTTAGTACAGGGAACTATAAGAATAGACTGTGACAGCCAAAGTGCAATATTCTTGGCAAAGACACCTGCATATCATTCAAAGAAAAAGCACATTGATTTTCAGTATCACTTTGTGAGGGATATGATAGAAGACAGAAAGGTGTTGCTGGTAAAGGTGGACACTTTGAAGAATACTATAGATGCATTGACAAAATTTGTGAGCTCTGAGAAGTTCTCTTGCTGTAGAAAAACAATGGGTGTTGCAGGGCTAGATAAATGACTAAGCTTTTTTATGGCCCCCTGTGGAAAGAAAACAACAAGTGGGAGAATGTTGGGTTGTGTTATATTCTTTCCACAACTAGCCCACGTATTTAAATGGGGGGTTAGAAGGGGGTTGGAGCACCCCCCCTTCGTTGCACCGATTGTGTAGCAGGGGGAGTCATAGGGGGTTTGAGGGGTGTAGGTAATCCCACTCTATGGGGTCCGGGGCAGCGCCCCAAAAAATTTTGGTTTTGAACGCTATATTAGGTTGGGCAGACCTACCTATGGTTTTGTGCATGTTTTTCGCACATGGGTTTGGATGTGATGGTTAACGGTCCATGGTTTTGGATGATATGGTTTTCGGTCCATGGTATTGGATGCTTCGGCATGTATAAATATGTATTATAGCATTGAAAGGAAAATAATGAAAAATCAAGCTGGTAGTCCCGGTTTTGGGATCCAGGGGAAAATCTCTTTGTATATGTGTTTTATGTGTTATGCTCTCACATTGTTTATTTTATGTGTTTTAGAATTTGTATGCAAGTAATTTTTCTACGGGGCTAAAACCTACACTCATCTTCAGGAGAGTACTTGGCCCCTTAATCTAAGTTTCAGGCGAAGCTCAAGAGTAATCGTAACTGTACATTTGGCCAACTATCTCTTTTATCCATCGTGATACTGGGTTTCATCTCCAACAAATGGTGGTTATCAGACAGGGTCATACCCTTTTCTTACTGATTGACTTATTTGGAATATTTTTTTTATTTTTTAGGTGCCAGTTTGTTATTACTGAGACTATAATAAATATCACTATAAAATATTTTGATAAAACTTATTAGTCACCGTGGCTACAAAGGGCCCTTGTCATTAATCTAGATGGCTACAGGGTTTTCCTCCACTAACTGTGGAGGATCTGCCAAGTCCCAGTGAGCCAAATTACCCATCTTCGGGTAATTAGTCTTGATGAACTAACACTGGATCAGTTTATACATCCCACAAATCAAGTTTACCAGAATATTTCTTTACTAAAGGTTTCATCCCTCCTTATAATCCTTCGATCATGAATCTATTGGGACTGTTATTGATTCAAGTTGTACCTATACCTCCTATGTCTTTCGCTAAACCTATACCCACCATCACATCAACGATTAATGGGTCATGGGTTTTTGTGGACACTCTTGGTCCACCCTCACTTCCCAAATCGATAATCAGTACCACACTACTGATGGAAAACCCTGCTATCCCATTTGCGGTAGGTCCGAGCACAATAGTTACACCTAACACGAGCAAAACCCAGTATATACCAATGTTTGCCCGTTTTGTGTCAGCTCCTAGACCATCACCAGGTGCTTCATATAGCATGGTTAGCATGGGTCCCTTCAACAACCCTTTTGGTTGGAATCCTTTGCTTAGTTCCAACCCCCAGGTTCAAATGCCTGGGGGCACTGTTCCCAATATGCACATACCTATCAAGAACATTATAATCCCCCCTTCGTTTACAGAACAAAATGGACAATCATTGATTGACATGAGTCCTCCATATGTCAGTCAAGGGCCTACTTCTAATTACATGGCTAGCGGGATCCCTCAACAAGGTCTTGCTCAATCCATATGGGTACCCCATTCTCAACCTCAAATGAGTTAAGGGGGCAATCCTTATCTTGGGGGAACTTATATCCCCCAGTCTAACAACCCATATGGACAACCACAATATATGACTACTCCCCAAGGAAATTATTATTCCACAAATCCTGTGTATAATGTTGTGAACAATATGATGGGAGCACCGCAAGGACCCTCAAGTCATTTGTCATCACCTTGGTTTGAATTGGGGGCATCAAATAATTTGTCTTTCCTGGCAATGCTTGACATCCCCGATTTGAAAAAACTCACCAATGACCCCATCTTTCAAAACCTACCTTGGCCTCCAATCCTGCACAAAATTCTCATCGACATCCCAAAGTTCGGAGGGAAACAAGGGGAAGATCCAGGTACATACATCACCACCTATCATGTATGGTGCATTTCTAACTCCATGGTGGATGATAGCATCTAGATTTGTCTCCTCACCCGCACCCTTATTGGCAATGCAGTCGGTAAGAATAAGAAAAAGAAGAAAAAGACTGCTCCTTCTGAGGAGGAGTCGACCAAGAAGTCCAACCCAAAGAAGAAAGCAGATGCACCACCTGATACTGGAAAGGACAAATTTTCAAGTTTGATTGCAATATCTATGTGGAATACCATATGACACATCGTTGTCCATGCCTCCAAGAATGCATAGATCTTCTTGGTCAAAAGGACACTGGTCAGACCCCCGTGGTCCTAAAAAACCCTTTCACTACTCAGCTACAGCATCATCTTGTTGTGAACCACCCTCAACCCCCACAAGGGGGAAATGGAGTTTCACACCATCCTTCAGATGGTGAAGGACCATCTGCCATTTACACCTTTGAAATGATCGATCTTCAAATGAGATCCAAAACTTATGGAGCTCCAGTCTCTAGTGCTGAGGAAGCCCCCTCGAGTCCAAACCCATGGTTGGCCAATGATATTCATATCGAATGGCCGGTTTCTAATCTTGTGATTCTCCCCCGAAAGGGGGCATTTCGTCACACAACACATAATACATCTGCATGTGTTTCCCATAACTATAGTATTGTAGAAGATTTGGCGTAAGCACTTTCAGCTATGTCAATGCTCGATGTATTGTAAAATTGTATAGCATAAATGAAAGATCTACTTTCAGAAATTGGTGGGGTTAACCCTCAAGAATCCATGCTATCAATATTTGACATGGACAAATGTAAACCTCCCCTTTCACACTAGCTTTCAATTCAGGTGCGATTATTTTCGAAAGGACGATGGGTACATAGAACTGTCATTGACGAAGGTGCTTCAACTTGCATCATGTCAGTTTCATGTTGGCTTGCCTTGGGTTCTCCAACCCTCTCACCATTGTTGAACTCCCTTAAAGCTTTCGATGACCACACTTTCATCACAAAAGGTTACCTTGCCAACTACCCCATCACTTTGATTAGGAAAATGGTAATGGTGGACATCGAAGTCGTGGATGGAAAACTCGACTATAATATGTTGTTGGGTCAGAGTTGGACTTATGCCATGACTAACAATGTGTCTAGTTCCTTTCGTACCATCCTATTTCCATTGGATGAAAGGATAGTCACAGTGGACCAGCTATGCTTTTGCACCCCATATTACTCCTTGTTACCTAGTGGCTATGTACTTTTAGTGGGTGGTATACCTGACTCTTATGTCAGTATCATTACTGGTCATTTGAAGGGTTCTTCCCTGATTGATTGTTTTCCTCTCCCACTTCCCGTGGTTCCACAGATGGTTTCTATGGTCTCATTTATTCCCCATGAATCGACCGACCCTTGGATCCTGCCAGCCCCATTTAGGCATTGACTCTTGCAGAGAATAAATGTCACTGTCACCAGCTGAATTAGCCTATCAAGCCATTCATTCTGCATCTGATTCTCCAGTCACTTTTGTCACAACCAATGGTACCACCTCCTCTCCCATAATTTCTCCCTCTAATGATCTCCTCAATCAAGTACTACCTTCGGACGAAGCTATTCAAGATATCATGTGTTTAGAGGAGCGACCTTGGGAAAATGCTCGCCATCGCGTTTCGATATCTGATTAAGACGTGATCCTTATACAAATTCTATCCTTTGAAACACTTGAGATCATTCCCTCAAGTTATAAAACCATCCAAACTTTGGATTCGGAAGGGAACATGGATAATATTTCAAAGATAATGGTCATTAATATCTCAGTCAAGACAGGCATCATGGAAAATATTCAGATTGAAACTGACTGTAATCCTAAGGAAATTGTGAGCTTCACCTAACCTTTTAAGGATTTCGATGACGTTTTACTTTGGTCTTGTGAGGAAATGCATGGAATAGACCCTTCTATTTTCAAGCATGAGATCAAGAAGTATTGAGCATTCATTTTATGGTATTTTTCTTGCTTGTTAATCTGAAAAATCCTCGAGTCTCCTTCTTCGGGCTCATTAAACTACCACGAAGAAGGTCGAGCATTCCTTTTATGGTATTTTTCTTGCTTGTTAATCCCAAAAACCTTGAGTCTACTTATTTTGGCTCATTAAACTACTACAAAGAAGATATGAGCATTATATTTTTTGGGACCTTTTTCTTACTCTTGAAACAAAAAATCCGTAAGCTACTTCTATAGGCTCATTAAAATATTATGAAGAAGATCTGAGCAACTATTTTTCTCTCTTTTCCTACTTCATTAAACTAAAAAATATAGTCTGAGCATTATTTTTAGGGACTTTTTCTTGTTCGTAAAATTGAAAAAACCTCTAGTTACTTCTTCAAGCTCATTAAAAACTTATGAAGAAGTTCTGAGAATTATTTTTAGGAACTTTTTCTCACTCATAAAATTGAAAAAACCCGAGTTTTTGTCACCGGGCCCGTAAAACTCCTACGACAACAATATGAGCGCTTTCTTTTTTTGGGACCATTTCTCGCTCTTAAATTGAAAAATTCCTGATTTTTTGCCTTTTTCAGGCTTGTTAAATCTACAAAGAAGGCATGAGCAGTTATTTGACATCTTTTTCTTCGCAAATTAAATTGAAAAAGATACCTCGATTTATCTTCATTTGACTCATTAAAATTTGATGAAGATCTATTGAGTTTTTCGTCACATGACTTATTAAAATTTCACAACGAATATCAAATTCACTCTATCCCCTCATGCTCATAAAAAAATGAGGCAATTGTCTATTGAGCATAGGTTTATTGCTTTATCCTGACTCTGTAGACTAACTTATGAAAAATGAACCATATTGGGTATCTACTAAACATTTTTTGCACCCGTTTAACAAATATGACAAAGTGACCCCCATGGAATTGCTCTATACGATCCTTTCATACTTTAGAAATATGAAAATACCACCAATTTTACCCGTCTGGTCTCATTAAATTAATCATATGGGGAAAATTGGACAATACAATTGCTTTATGTTAGTATTTTGGAAAGAGTTGTTTGGCAGCAGTCATTCCCTTGAACATGGCACTCCCTCAGCAAAACCTTTATATGATGGCCTCTCAAAATGAACCTTACTATCCTATGAGTTTAGCCTATATACCCCGATGTTCTTGCATATCTATATCCTAACACTCTTTGGTGTTCATGAGTCTAGTGCTGCATGGTTAAAATGTTTGTTTCATGCCTTCTATTGTTGAAGGAATCCCTTTATATTCAGTTTCCTCCATCAAACCATCAAACATTTTCTTCCATCATGCCCTCTGTCGATTTGACCCAATTCTCAAACTATTCTTCAAAAAAAAAATCATTCTTGTCCCGTTTCATGTCGACTGATGTAGGACACATTACTTCCTACCTTTAGATAGGTCTCTTCCTATAGACTTCAACAATCTATCTAGGAAGCGGACTTAGAAACACTTTAGATCCTTGGAACTTGCAGACATTAGTGGTAGGTTACCTTCTGTTTGGTCAATGTTTTCATTATTGGCTCCTGGTTAAACGATTCTACGAGTGTTCGATGAAAAAAATATTATTCAGACTTGTTAGATTGTACTGTGCATCATGGATACCATCATCATTATCGGTTGTCATCCTCGCATCTATTAACAATCTCCATTATTGATTGGTAATTAGACAATTTCATACATGTTCGACCTCAATGCCTTTATTCACATGTATCGAAATGTGTTGTTAAGATTAAGTGGTGATCAAGACCTTCGGTAGAGGCTTACATCACTTAGTCTTGTTTCCTCTCCTAAGATGCACGTATTATTTTTTGGTGACATCTCATCAGAATGATATTATTATGACACAAGTTCCACATTGTTCTTATCAGTGGACACAATTTTCATATCTCTTTGTTGAGAAATCACTTTGGCATACCTACTAAGTGTGGGAATTCCTAACTTAGGACATGATTTTAGATTATATATATATGTGTGTGTGTGTGTGTGGGGGTGTGTGTGTCTATGTGTGCGTTTGTGTGTTGTCTCAGGTTTCTCGTAGTCCCGAAGCTCTGATCCTCTCTCTCTCTTTTCTAGAACATGACAATTATAAAGGATTTTGGCCATCGTCTCTACCTCTATTCTCACTCTTTAGGGGGCATCTATTACACAGGAAAATGACCTCCTCATCAACTCAGAGGAGAAGGGAAACATGATTGAAAGATTCACCAATTTGATAGGCCTATTTGTCAAGCTGACTCTCTCCAGGAACTAACAAGGTGCTTTATAAATCTTCCTAGCCATGCATCAGCTACATTAGTCCCTAGGGTAACTCTCTGTGTTACCTCAAGGGGTGTGTTAGTCAAGTTTAGTGAGTTTATGGAGTTCAAAGGAGTGGGTTGACCGAATAATATCCCTATATTCACTCATATGTCAGCCCATAAAGTAGGGAAACATCCAGATTCGAGTTGTTTTAGGAATTTCTATTCCTAACGGAGTCTGCAAATAGTGAAAGAGTGATAAAGCATGGAAACATCTCAAATTTTCCCTAAAAGAACTCATGAAATAATTTGCAAGGCTTATCCTCTCATGCTATATATTTGAGGCTAGTGCCATTGTGAAAGAGGTCGAAAGCATTGAAAGGATTTCCTATTGAATGTTGAATCTTATATTAGACATTGGATCTTCATGAGGGTAAGAAGAGAGAGAGAGAGAGAGAGAGGAAATGGAGGAGTAAGGTCAGCTTGATGCAACTGATGGTTGTAATCACTCTTTCCTATCATTAATATAGACTTGTAGTTGGGTTTTCCACTCCATGGCATTCGTGTTGTGATTTATTTACATGTATATGTGATGCTAATGATTATGAGTAGCTTAGATATATGTAGTTAGATATCCCTATGTATTCTTGTATTGATTGTCAAAGTTATATGATGTGATATTATGCCTCATCTTGTTTATGTGCAGGTATTGAGCTAGGTGCTAGATGAGGGGTCTTCCACTCAGTTACTTTGCATTCTCCAACAGCACCACACCAAGATCTGAGGTAGTACTCTTCCTTCTTACTTTGGTTATCATTTTACTAATACAGATATGTGCATGTATCTCTAGACTAGCTGCAGCTAATCTAATTGTCTGCCAAGGATCTCGGTAAGATCCTTGAGCGTATCTCCACCGCAATTACCAGTGCATTGATCCCTATAGCATCTATTTGACCAAATGAACCTGAATTCCAAGAAATGTAGATGGTTGGTCACAATAAATGACTTTGACTTTGAGATCAGGTACATCAAGGGTAAGGAGAACAAGTTTGAAGATTCTCTTAGCAAGAAAGTATAAGTGAATCATATAGAAGTTACGATTTCTTATGGGACAGGCTTACAGGATCAAATCTTATAGGCACGTCAATAGGATGATAGGTGCGTGTACCTTATACACAAATTACAACAAGGTACAAGTGATTAAAATGTGGATTATCCTCTCACAACAGATGGCTTGCCCATATTTAGGGATAGGATATACGTGCCAAAAAGTGGTAAGATCAAGAAGACTATCTTGAGAGAGATTCATGTGAATATGGATTCAGGTCACCGATGATGCCATAAGACATTCATAGCAATGAAGAAGTTTTATAATTGGTCGAATACAAAGAAGGACATGGCAAAGTTTGTGGCTAGATGTTTGCACTGTCAGCATGTGAAGGTAGAGTATAAGCATCCAGGTGGATTACTACATCCAATTCCGATTCTAGAGTGGAAGCGGGAGGTCATCTCTATGGATTTTATCATAGTTTTTCCAAGGAAATCTAGACAGAATGATTCCATCATGGTTGTGGTCGAAACGTTGACAAAGGTAGAGAAATTCATTCCAGTGAAGTCTACTTATCCAACTAGTCATGTAGCATAGGCATTCATCAAGGATGTGGTTATATTACATGGTGTTCCAAAGAAGATTGTATCAGATAGGGATGCTAAGTTCACTTCCATGTTTTTGATGGAGATATTTACAAGATTAGGGATAGAGTTAGCCTTCAGTACAACTCGTGATCTGCAGATAGATGGACAGATAGATAGGATCAATAGAATATTGGAGGACATGTTTAGGATGTATGTGATGCATTAGCAGAGGACATGGGAGGAGTACCTTCGATTAGTTGATTTTTCTTACAATAATTGTTATTAGGAGTCACTGAGGATGAGTTTCTTTGAGGCATTAATGGGCAGAGTTCTAATACTACCATCAGTTGGAGTGATCAAGTTAACATGGTATTCATTGGACCAAACATGTTGGCAAAAATGGAACAAGAAATGCAAGTAATTAAGAAGAATTTAAAGGAAGCACACGACAGGGAGAAAATTTATGCAAATTGGAACAGGTTGTTTAAGGAGTTTCAAGATGGGGAACAAGAGTACTAGTGTATCTAGCCCAAGAAGAGCTCCTTGAGGATTTGATCATGTGCCAAGATGGCACCTCAGTTTTGTGGACCTTTCAAGACTCTTGACAGGATTGGACCAGTATCATATCAAATTGTACTGACTTCGACAACGAAATTCCATGATGTTTTCCATGTGTCATTTCTTACGAAGTATGTTAAATATGTTCATCATTTGATTGACTCATGTGTATTGCAGGTGGAGCTAGATGGATAATTCCAGTTGGACCCTTAGTTTATATTGTAGAGAAATATGCTCATGCTCCAGAACTAAGCAATTGAGCAGGTTAAAGCGTAGTGGAAGCACTTTGGGCCTGATGAAGCTACATGGGAGATGGAAAATAATATGTGGGCTATGTATCCTTCTCTATTTTTTCGTTGAGTGAATGTTTTTGGTATATGTCTCGGTGTGATGTTTTGGTATATGCACATATGTATATGGATCTAAATACCGCCATGAGCTATGTTATAAAGCTCCAATAAGTGTTATGGGTGTCATGTTATTATGTTTGTCATGTTGTTTGTTTCTCTGTAGGTTGATCATTGTAAATATTGTAACAAGATAAGTTATAAAGCTCCAATGGAAGTATGTTTTTCTTTCAATAGTCTTATAGGTTGTAGGTGTCATTGAACACCGAGGATGGTGTTCCCCCAAAGGGGAGGGTTCTATAATAGCCCCGGTGAAAATTCCATGTAATTAGAGTTAATAAACACAAAATAATAACGATGGTTATGGGACACTTCTTCGAAGGTGAGTGTTGGGAAAAACATCCTAGTGTGGGTGTTCATTTGGTTTATTATGGCCAAGGAAATTGGAAGGGAAAAATGATATTTTTAGCCATTTATTTATGAAAATAATGGAAATCAGGAGAAAAGGAAGGTGAAAGGTCACAAGTTTCATGTGTGGAGGAAAATGAAGGAAAATAATTGAAAGTTGAGGAAAATAGATGCCTCATTAATAAAAAGGCTTCTGAGGATCAATCAATACCTTTTGTCAGTTGAATTTTGGAGTTCTCTCTCTATTCTCTCTCTCTCACTCTTGGAAAAATTTTTTGCAGCACTTCAGCATTAGATCAAGAAAATCAAAGAAGGAAAGAAGAATTAAAGATCAGGCAAGGAAGAGTTGGATCAAGTGACTACAACGGGATTATTTGTAGGTATCAAGTTGCATGTATGATTTCCTTGTTATTTTTGGCATGCATGGTTATGCATGTGTGTTCTTGGTTCTCTTGTTGTAATTGGCATGCGTTTTTCTAGGTGTGACAATGTTCTTAAGCCTTTTCTTTCCATTTCCGGATATCCATGGTGTAATGGGTTTCTCATGTTTTTGTTAAGCTGGATTAATAAATTGATTCAAAACTAAGTGAGGTGGTCTTTTAAAGAAAGAACACATGGCCTAGTGATCCCTGAATCAAAATGGGGATTGTGGAAAGGCCTTGGCCTAATAACTTGTGAACTAGACTATGGGTTGTGGTAAAGTCATATTTTGTGTTATCTCGGTGGGCCTAAGAATCCACAATCAGTGAATGGCGAGATATACGGTAAAAAATAGAGGGTGGAGCCTTGATTAGGGTCCAATGATCTAGTGGGGTTTGTGGTAAAGCCTAGAGACTAGGAGACAGACAAATTCCTCACGATGTAGGTGGAGAAAACTAGTGGCATCCATGCTTGCTTAGGGTCTAGTGATTTGGTGGGGATTGCGGTAAAGCCTAGTTCTATTGATGAGGGTGAGGTGGTTTAGTCTTGAGAAACCCTGGTTGATTTTGGTTATGAGTCCTACATTCATGCTTGGAATATGGCACACGGTTGGTTAGCTGGAGGAAATATTTGGGTCAACCAATCTATGATTAGGTGGTTCATGGAAGTCCCATACTTGGTTGGCTTATGAATTCATTAATAAGCATTCCTTTTCCTTGGTATTTCATGTGTAAATGTAATGGTTTATATATGGATTTTATGATTATTGTATCCTTTTCATTTTTGTTGTTTATATGTTGGTTATGAGTATGTTTTATGACAATGATGATGTATGGCTCTCATCATGTTTTGATTTGTAAAGGAATGAAAAATGAATATATGACCTAATAGATGATAATGTAGAAAATGTGAAAAGGAATCAATGATTCTTATCGATTCTCAGATAAGTATGAGACCCCTATGTTTAAATCTACTGTTATGACCTGTAGAATGCATATCTGTGACTCTGTTTGACGAATTTTTTGTCATGGGTAGTAGGGGTCAAATCAAGTCATTTATAAAATGTTTTCATTAGTAACTTTATTTATTTGTTATTTATCATTCCTGAAGGTTTCATGGAGTTATGGGAAGTTGCCTGAGTCCTGGCACCAAAAACGTGGCATAGAATTCGGGGTCACTAGCTCAGAACTTGCTTAGAAAGTCCCCAATTGCTAGCATGCCCTTGTTGTGGGAGCATCTGGAGGCTCCTAATCACATGAATTCTGATTTAATTGATCTAGAATGGATCTTGTAAAAGAGTTAAAAGTTTATTTTATGGCTGAAGACCAAGATGGTTCTAGTAACAAGAACTAGTCTCGAAATGTGCATGAATTCACCATCTCCGCTATCTTCAGAAATTGTGCCAAGTGGTAGTGTCCGTCACTCAGAATCTGAAAATTATTTCAGTTTCTCATTTGGCCTCCCAGTGATGGAGAAATCATCCATCGAAGTTGAGGTGTCGAAGAAGGCCTTACCGACCATGTGAAGTTTCTACAGATCGACATGTGGTATCAAGTCAAACTTTCATTTAGTGCACATCTCTAGTTAATGGTGAGATATTTTGAGGTTTAGAAGGTATTAGTTTTGATTCAAATTTGATGGAAGAAATGGTACTAAACCTAAGCGCAAACAAAAATTAGGTGGTTTTTTCATAAACCATGTTATAAGTTTGAAATCAGAATTTTAATATTAAATAACATTACAAAAGGCGCATTACAATAATGTGAAAGGTCGCATTAAAGTGGTGCATTCAACTATGTTCTATAGTTATAAAAACTATATGTAATGCTGCATTAATGTAACTCCATGTCATGGTCAATGAATATGGCGGATTCCACATGACACAAGTAGCAATGAAGCCTTTGGAGGATGGAACAGTGGCATGAAAGTGCATGGGCTATGTGACAGGTCCAACACAACGAAGTTAGTATGCCACAAGACAAGGCTAAGTCAGAAAATACTGTGAAGTCCATAGAAGGCGTAGAGGAGAACATAGAGGCACGAAGGCAGTCCAAAAAAATGCAAAATAGGTGGCATCCAACTGTGTGGCAGAGATCCAAGGTCTCGTTCAGCATGAAACCGATAGAGGTTAAGTGCATGGATGGCATAGTTGATGTAATAA
Organism: Pinus taeda; assembly: GCA_000404065.3. Lineage (NCBI taxonomy): Eukaryota > Viridiplantae > Streptophyta > Pinopsida > Pinales > Pinaceae > Pinus > Pinus taeda. The sequence goes on from APFE031022220.1 coordinate 87,793, forward strand.
GTGTGCCACAAGGTGGGTTCATGTTAGCTAGATACAGTGCAATGGAGTTTTGGTCATGTGGCATGCCAGTGCAGAAATGGCACAAGTTATGTGGCATCGGAAGTGGTACGGTGGCATGGAAAAGATATGCATTACTGCCACAATTCCACGCAGCGAAACCAACAACACAGAGGTGGCCTTATCAGTTGAACAAATCACAACTGCCAAAGTTTTGTGGCACAAAACAATGGTGCAATAGAGCCAAGGTGGCATGAATACGTGTAGAACTCCGAAATTGGCCAACATAATAGTGTAGGTTCCAACTGAAAACCATGAATAGAAGGTTCTTGCAGAGATCATGGAGCCTAGATGAACTTTGAGTTGGAGGTCCAGTAAAACAATGTGGAGTCAGTAAAATAAGGCTATGCACAATAACCAACTTCCTTCACTGACACAGAACTCAAAAATATAGTTATATTAAGGTTTTGATCTGAACTATGATTCATGCGGATAAGTCAACCAACAATGTGTCTTCAACCATTAATGTATTTCAAAAATCATGGTATTGTTACCATTCAAAATATTTTGAAGCTAAGGTCTAAAAGCATAAAGCTTAGATAAATTTAATGCATTTTAGAAATCATGGTATTATTTTCCATTTGGAATAATTTTGAAGTTAAGGTTTAGAACTATAAGAGATAGTTTTGTGCTATATTAATATTTATGATAAAGTTTGTTGAAACTAAATTCATAATGTATCAGCACTGAGATTTCTAATTGGACCACAAATAATTTGTTAACAAACTCCAAAGTTAGCTTTGGATTTTCATATAAAAGGAGGTGAAATTCCATCCTTTATAGGGGGAATTCATGGGTGAATTCAAGGAAGGGAGATCTTTCCATCAAGAAGTCATTTCTTCCTCAAGCATAAAGGAAGGAGAAAGTTGTAGCCTTGTGTTAGAAGAGAAGAGAGGCATTTCAGAAGCCCATCAAGTCTCCTCCATTTTCGGAGGAGAAACCCTTCAGGAAGGAGGTTAAGCTTCAGTTTTCAAGTGATAGTTTAGTGAAAGAAGCTTCAGGGTCAGATTTTGGACATTTGTCTGTAGATTCTCTTTTAAGGGTTTCCCCATCCTTGGGCCTATTTAGGAATGGAGACAAGTGCTGGGAAGCTGTTGCAGAGAACATTCTTTCTACAAGTGTCCAGCAGTGCCTGCGAGCACATATTAGCTAGTATAGTTACATGTAAAGAAACTCTTGAAGCATTTATAATAGAATGGTCGCACATTTTGAAGTGGACCCAGAGACGTAGTCCAGGAGGGACGAACTCCGTCATCAAATTCTTCCTGAGTTTGTGTATTTTAATTTTTTTCTTATGCGTCATTTAATTATTATGTTTTAAAGCATAAATATGACTTAATATTCTGCTTGCACTTCTCATTTATGTAATTCATGGCTTAATGCTCCATTTAAAAGACAATCACCCATCAGTTTAATCTTGTACTTTTAGAGATGACGATCTAATTCTTGTATTTTAGATCATTTTTTGGTATTAGAGTTGGTTGGCTCTTTTTTTAGGTGCAAGAATGGAAAAGAGTTATAGGAAGCTCTAGCGGGAGAATGATGCTTTGTGGTGGATGGTGAAATCTCTGGAGGAAGACAAGTAAAGATTGTAGACAAGGATTGAAGCTTTGAGAAACGATGCTTTGTGGCGGATGGTGAAATCCCTGGAGGAAGACAAGTAAACACTCCAAACAGAAATGTAAGCTTTGAAAAAGAGTCAAAGAATAAATAATCCATCAGTTCACAGTGCATCCACTGAAAGGAAGAATGAGGTCTCCCCTCTTCATCTAGATGATGAAGACAATTTATTATTATCCATGATTCTAAAAGCTCAGTCGGTAGAAGAAGCTATCAAAATATTTTCCGCACCTTCTAAAGAAACTTCTTATGCACAAGCCTCACCAAGAAAATACTAGGAGAATAAAGAGTCTTCCAGTGATTAGGATATTGGAGAATTTTCAAAAGCATACTAAAAGAATGGGTATGAAGCTAATGCATATGATCGGTTACTAGGAAGGACAAGGTCTTGGAAAACAAACCCAGGGCTGACTCCTGTCAATCATAATACAGGGGAGGTCCAAACGTGAAGGCATAGGCTTCGACCAATCAATCTATGACTACTGTAGTAAGATATTACCTTAGTCAGATATGGACACCGCAACATCCAGACTAAGTACAGGAAAGTCTAATAAAAAGGCAACTATCACAAACTCTAGAGCACGAGTTTGTTGAAATTGCAAGCTGAAAGGTCATTTGAAGAGAAAATGTCTAATGCTACCTCGAGAGACAACATCAACATCAACAGAGTAAGAGACATCAAAAAATCACCTAGATCTGAGGAACATAAGTCTTTAGATTGGAACTGGGAAAATTATATGCCATATGTATAAACTGTGAGTTTGTAATTTTTTCACAGTAGGCCTAGTAGAAGTTTGTAACTAGAGTCTAGATGTTTTTTACATTAACTCATGTTTGTAATGAAGTTCATGTTTTTAATAAGACTTTTGGAGGTCCAAAAGTTCTTTATGCTGGGAGGTGTGATCTAGAATGGATCTTGTAAGCAAGTTAAATTCTTATTTTATGAATCACGACCAAGATGGTCCTAGGAACAAGAAATAGTCTTGACTTGTGCAGGAATTCACCATCTCTGTTATCTTCAAAAATGGTGCCAAGTTATCACTCAGAATCTGACAATTCTTTCGGTTTCTCATTTGGCCTCTCAGTGATGGAGAAATCTATTGAATTTGAGGTGTTGAAGAAGGCCTTGTTGGCCATGTGATGTTTCTATAGACCGACATGTGGTATCAAGTCAAGCTCTCATTTAGTGCACATCTCTAGTTAATGGTAAGATATTTTGACGTTTGTAAGGTATTAGTTTTGATTCAAATTTCATGGAAGAAATGGTACTAAACCTAACCGCAAACAAAAATTAGGTGGTTTGTTCATAAACCATGTTACAAGTTTGAAGTCAGAATTTTAATGTTTAAGAACATTACAAAAGGTGCATTACAATAATGTGAAAGCTCATATTAAAGTGGCGCATTAAACTATGTTCCATATTTATAAAAACTATATGTAATGTTGTGTTAATGCAACTCTACATCATGGTTAACGAATATGGTGGAGTCCACATGGTGCAAGTGGGAACGAAGCCTTTGGAGGATGGCACAGTGGAATGACAGTGTACGGGATATGTGACAAGTCCAACGCAGTGGAGTTAGTATGCCACAAGACGTGGCTACATAAGAAAATAGTGTGGAGCCCAGAGAAGGGGTAGAGGAGACCACTGATGCATGGAGGTAGTCCAAAAAATTGCAGAACATGTGGCATACATCACCGCCCTCTCCCTTTGTGGTCGAGTGATAAATCCCTTAAGGTCGAGTGAGAAATCTCTCTCCCTTATGGTCGAGCCCCTACCGGTCCTCTCCTTAACAGTCGAGCTGCTGCGCATCCCTTTTCTATTACCAACCTTTTTTATTTCATGGATGGATTTCATAACCCTGACATGCCAGAATTCATCCTTTGGACTAATAAAAACACAGCTTATCAAGCTATGGTTTACTCTGAGAGGTAGATAGGGTCACCTTTAGGAAGGGAAAGGAAATTCTTCCTCCGAGAAGAACGGACTATACAGTCGAGCCTGCTTACGCATCCTAATAATTTCAAGTTGATTTGAACGCCTAGGAGGAATTCAAGCTCAACCTGCCCTCACCTTCTTAAAGAGGATATGGGTTGAAGGAACGAAGCTGGTCAGTGTTGCTAGGACGTTTTGCTAGAATGTGTGGCGAGACAAAAGAAACGAGGCTGGCTGGTGGGCTGGTCCTGCTGGTTGGGAGAAGGAGAAATGGGGGTTGGTAAAACTGAAATAAAGCAAGTAAGCATAACTGACGTTCCTAGGCCAGATCTTCAAAAATATTCTCATTCGCCATTTTCCCATTTTGGATAAACCTCGTTTTTCTCTAGATACAGGAAAAGAACATGGTTGTTACTTACAAGCATTTAGACCAAGTTCCACTGAACTGATTCGATTGGATTTTCTGAACTAATTAGTCTTCTTAGGTTGGCTGGAAGGAGTGGCCAAGTCATCTACGACAACAGTATAGCTAGCTCCCTCCCTCCGACCAAGTACGAGCGCTAGCCCATTCCATCAGTTTTCCCGAGCCTATTCATTCAGTGGGCGTAGGGAAGGAGGCCACCATATCACCTCTGAGGTAAGTCCTTTCTTTGATCCTCTCGGTCGCAGCTGGGAACACCTCTCTATCTAAGCTGGGTCACTTCTTTTCTTATATTCGGAGTCTGTCTGGTCTGGTTTGCTTGGCTATACGCTGATCGCACTGTGTCTCGGAGATCCAAGGTCTCGATCAACATGAAATTGACAAAGGTTAAGTGCACTGATGGCACAATGAATGGAACAAATGTTCCATAATGCAGGTTCGTGTGAGCTAGATACAGTGAAACTAAGTTTTGGATCATGTGGCATGCCAGTGCAGAAATGGAACGAGTTGGCATCGGAAGTAGCACAGTGATATGGCATAGCTACAGAATACTTCCACAATGCCATGTAGCGAAACCAACAACACAGAGGTGGCCTTGTTAACATAACAAATCACAACTGCTGGAGGTTTGTGGCACAATGCCATGGGTTGATGGTGACAAGGTGCCATGACGACATTTGAAGAACTTTGAAATTGGCCAGCACAGTAGCATCAATGTTGGCTTATGGGACCTTGACCCAAGTTCAAAATTGTTTAGCCAAACAAATCCCTACACTACTGGCCATTTTGGCATCAACCCACAGAGTGCGGACTGAAGGCTCACCCGAAGTAGTATGGGGGGATGCTAGAACCAAGTTTCGTCACCCTTGAGATGGATGTGATGTCGGTTTCGTCCAACTAAACCTGCCTTCACGGAGGTCAATTTGTGCAGTATTCTACCCTTCAATACCCTCGCGATTTGTTATTATTGACTATCACATAGCCCTAACCAGGGGAAGAAGTCCTTTCGCGCTGCTAAGGCAGCGAGCTGTGATATCTCCTAAACTATGCCAAGTATCTAACTTATCTTATTAACAGGTCTTGCTTATCGTCTCAGAAATAGATATTCTATCTTGCGTTCACTTAGCCAATACAATTATACACATTCGCGCATCATATAAGAATTAAAAGTGAAATTCATACCCAATATAATAAATGCATAAAACAGGAAATAAAGATGCATAATTGATAGAAAATTCTCTTTATTAATATTTCCATTATTTACAGGCTCAACTCGCCCTGCACACTCAGCTGCGTGGGTCCACGCACTCAACTGTAGATTACTAGGCATCTGCGCACTCAGCCGCAGAGCCTCTTCCTACGGTATAACCTAAAACTAGACTTTACAATTCAGAACTATCTTGTATACATCATTATTCCTTAGACATTGTTAGATTAGCTTAGCTACTTTAACTACTTAGAGCTTCACTCTATTTATAGAATCCCATGGTCTATGGACCATGGGTAGGTCTTTTGTAGCCGACATTATATTATCAAAATTAAGGGTGGACAACCCTATGACTCTTTAACAAACCATGCACTTCGCGCCCACAAAATGTGGAGTCTTTACATTGGAATTACAAAATTGACCCAAAATCTAGGCTCTAAGCCCCAAAACTTCCCTTGGGGGATCCCGCACCCAATAGGCCCCCAACACAAACATCGTGACTCGCCCTCTAGTCACTCTATTGGTGCTGATATTTTTGTGTGAAGACCTCCCAACTCTTATTGCATCGCTCCAAATTCGGCAATGCACTGAGCAACTGCCTACTGAACATCCTCTATGCACTATTCGGTGACCGCTATCATCAAACTGTTGCCCCGAATCCTCTCTTGTGTTGCTTGTAGCTACACGAGATTTGCTTCAATGGAGTTTGTAATGGTATAAGCCTCATTGATCCATGATTGTAGGCGTGCATTCAAAACTACTTCCTTATGCCAAGCAACATCCACTTGCTCCTTGAGCGCCTTTGCCTGTTGCATCCTTGCGAGCCTTTGTGTCAGGGAAACCATCTACGTGGTTCCTTTTACCTCATTGCATCTCTGCTATAGCTTGTGTGCCTCTATTTCTAGGCGCTCTTAGTTTTGGTCCTCCTGTAGGGTGGTGAGGACCTCGAACGACTACCGGAATAGCTTTTTCCAACATGTCATTGCACTATTAATGACTTCCATTGATGTTGTGATCACGGTGGTGTGTTGTTCCTTAACCTCCAGTGGAGTTGAAGGCTACGCCTTCAACTGTAGTTCTACTATATGAAGGTTTAGCTCTAGCTAAACCCTCCCATTTCTGCTTTGGCGTCATGTACCCCTGTTGCTAACTTTCAGACGCACACCTCCACTGGTTCCTCTACTTGAATGGCTAACTTTGGGACCATATGGTAGGCTTCCTCCACCACCTGCACTATCTGTCTATTTTGTCTCACTGCCTCATTGCGCTGCAGGCTCAACTACTCAATGTGGATGCACTCCTCGCTCATTAACTGTAGCGCATGACTCTCCCTATAACACAGATCTGTAGTGAATCCATCCTACAAAATATAGAGCGTCTCCCAAGGGAGCGCAACCATGTTTAGCTTGATTCCTTTCAACTTGCTGACCATATGCTTGTAGGCCTCATTTTATGTAACGAGTGCTCCATCTGGGAGAACTATTGTGTTGGTCACCCAGGTGCACAACATTTCCTCGGTCGAAAATGTGTCGATTGCAAGGCTAGTTGACACTGTGTTAGTCTGCGGAGTGCTCACCTGCAACTCCTGTATTTGTGTTCGGAGAGCCCCCAATACCATATGGTGTTGCTCCTCAAACTACTGTAGCGCCTCCACGATGACATCCCACATCGTTTCACCAATATCATGTAGATCCCCTCAGTGAGGGTGATTGGGTCGAATGAAGTTTTTGAGGCCTTTGTCTTCTTTCGCAACCCTACCTGCTCTCTTTGGCACAGACATTTTAGCTGGGTTGATGTTGTCTGCAATTCCACGCCACCTTGTTCGATGTCTGTTTCTCGCAGGCGAAGGTGACTTATATCCTTCACACTCTTCTTTTGCTATATTATACTATTCCTCAGCCAACTTCGCTGTGTCGCGTGCCGCTTGGGCCTTAGCCGATGCTTCTTCATTCCTGCATTTTTCCACCAGCTGCACCATCTACAGTTTCATTTATTCCTTCTTTTGCTGTGCAGTGGACTTCTCTGCTTCCACCACGATGCTAGCTAGAGTGCACCACTCTGGCGGTGAAGACTCAAGGACCGCGAAAATTACATTGTCGGTCACTAAGTAAGGTATCTCATGCCAGATCTTTGTAGGGTCTTTCCATGCCCTAATGAAGACATGGTGGAAGTCTACTTTGGACTCCGCAAAGCTCTACAGATTGTTGTAGACCGTGGGTGATAACCACAACTTGTGATTAATCCCCATTCTGATGTTCATCTCCATGAGCACCCAAAAGATCTTTCTCTCTGTTACCCTCTGTGCGTCCCTTGTTGCCCACAGTGAATCATACTTCACTACCTCTGGAAGGTCCTACACGATCAATGGGAATTGGCTATCTTTAGGCAACTCTTATGCCACCAATACTATCGACATCAGGAGCCATGCATAATGGAATGTTCTTCCCTGCTCTTGTGCCAAGCAACAGTTCACAAGGAACTCATAACATAGATAGTTTGCCCAGTTGAATTGGACCCCTTCTGCGCATTGCGCTGCTAGTGCAACCACCAGCGCGGGCACCTCATATGTGCAACACTTCTTCATCACCTTCCCTGCTAATATCTGCATCGCAACCTTGATTACAGGGTTGTTGATGCTTGAGATGGCGTACACTTGCTTTTTCTTCTCCAACTTAAATTTATTTTTCATGGCCTCTGCGATGGCCAAATCATAACTCTTTCCTTCTGAAATGTTCGTCGGGTCCTCCGCTATGCAAGGGAACCATGTAATCCCATGAGTCAAATGGTCCGTGATGGGGATGGGCTCCTCTAGCCATAGGCACCCATCATGCACCAAGTAGAGCAACTCCCTGATGATGAAAATGGTTACTGGGGCGCGGTGGTAATGGGACACCCAGAGCAGGTTTAACAACCCTGCTTTCTCAACACCTTTGAGGAATTTGTGTGCCTCCAACTCTATCATACCAGTTGACGCGTCTATCTTCTGGTGCATTAGCTTCGAAGTTTCTAAATGCGGGAAATTCTTGTGGTTTGCGGGGTCCCAATCTTCAAATGTTAGTATGGGCTCCCATCCCAAGTGCACTCATTCAAACACAATATCATCTGGGAGAAGCAGAGTTTGTATAAAGCTCTTGCTCTCATTTATATCCTTGGGCACCATTACTTTACCCTTTCGAGGAGGAACATATTTTTTCAGCTTGGTGATAGGGTCCACGCCCTGGGTTTCGACTTCCATCTCTACATCCTCCTCCTCCACTAGGATCTCTTCAAACTCTTCCTCCTCATCGGCTTCCAAATTAATGGCCTTCCCCTTTTCCTCCATGGTGAGCTTGGCCCTCAGTGGATTCCTAGGCGAGATGCGCATCGGTATCATGGCTTACTTATCCTTCTTAGGTCTCGATGTGCGTGGTGATTTAGGCATCTCAACGACTATCCCGAGGCTCTCTGGGGCTTCCACTTCCATTATTACATGCGCAACTTCCTTGGCGATCATTGCTCCAGTATCCATGACTTCTTCGGCTGCTTCCATAGTGCATTTCCACAATTTTCTTAGCGTCTCGAGTAATTGATCAAGTAATGAATTTGCCTTCAGAATATCAAACAAGTCTCAGTTCATGAATATCCGAGTGCATAACAACTTAGCTCTCAAATTTCTAATTGTTGTTTGTTGGACAACCCTTTGTAATTTATAGTGTATTTTGAATTTGAATTCGACCATTCCCACCACATTTGGTCCATTAATGCTATATTGGTGATAGATAGCCCATAAAGTTCACCTTAAATTCCTGCCACCTGCTCCATTTGGTCTCAAACCAAGCATTACATCATGAATAGTGACTTTAATAGTCACTTTCAATCCGACCCACACACCAGTGTAGCTTCCCTCGCACTGTCGTGGACCCTTTGACACTTCTCTACTGTGCACAGTCCTGACATTGCACAATTCCCAGGTAGAGTAGTTTATAGTCCTGCGCCTCCTTTCAACTGCCTAGAGCACTAAGACTATGTTTCTATCAGCTAGTCAGATGGTTGGGCCACCTATGTATGGCTTCAACTGACTGCAATTCACTTTTCCTAGAAAGGGATATCCATTTAACTTGACCAATTGTACCGTGCCACCATCAGTAATCTCCTTAATAACATACGGTCCTACCCAATGCATTCTTAACTTTCTTGGGAATTTATCAAACTTACTATCATACAACAACACCATATCATTTACCTTGAATGTGCACAACTTGATGTGTCGGTCATGCCATGCCTTTTCGCACTGCTTTTGGACCTGCTGGTGGAATCCAGCCAAAAATCATTCTCCTTCGAGCTCTTCCAGCTGTGCAAGCCTCTCCTCTAGGGCTCTGTGATCCATCATACCTGTGAGTGTTGCTCTGTGTAGATTAAGCACGGTATATTCCATAGGCATTGCAGCTTCCACTCCACAGACAAGCCTAAAAGGTGTCTGTCCCATCAGTTTCTTGCAAGTCGTCTAATAAGCCCATAACAGTGCAGGTATGTGTAGATCCCAATCACTTCGTTAGGCATTGCGTACCTTGGTCTGCACGTTGCATGCCTTGTTGAATGCTTATGCGCGTAGAATCTTCTGCGAGGTTGCTCTTCCTGCATAATGTCTTCCCAACATTAAGAGCCATCTACAAGGTTCGCCCCCAACACATGCTTATTAACCATGTATTTTAGTGTGAAGTAAGTGTGCATCTGCGTAGATTGGGGTTTTTCTCCATAGGCCTACATCCACTTGGACAGATGTGTGTGCGGATCATCTTGCCCATCATACTTTTCTGCCATTCACACCTTAGGCTTCCCAAATAATGTGTGCATCATTCTCCTACATTCGTGCCAATAATCAAAGCTCCCTTTGTGTGTACCTCACCATCTTGCGGGCGTACCATGCAGTACCCATTCCAAGGCCTGGAAGCATTACTTTTCTGGCACCTCTCTTTCAAATGCATCCAAGAAGATATCTACCTCGTTTAGACCATCATAAGTAGGTAGATCTCTTCTGTTGTCACACAATGTAGCGACTTGGTCATCATATTGCAATTTAGTGTAGTTACCTCGTGTAACTAATTCTACTAGTGTTCTATTTCTTCGTCAGAATCTAAAGTGCAGGAGATCTCGCACTCCCATGTAAGCCATCCATTGTAGTGGGATTCACCTAGTCTTGGTCTCTGTTATTATCTTTTATATACAGTCCAAATCATTATCGCTTTCATAGTCATGGACTGGCTTCGTATAGCGTGATCCTTCAACAGGGTCTAGGGGTATAATTACGCGCAGTGACTTCCTTTCAAAGATAATTTTTCACTTCTTTAGATTAATTACCCCATTCATATCAGTGGCCCAGTCAATTCCTAAGAGCGCGATGTAGGGATTGCTTTCATCAACAATCTTTATCACTTCGAAATCTACTAGTGCACTCGCTCGCTCAATATCCACAGTTATTCCCTACAATTGCCACATAATATTATTTTCTGTTGATTCCCCATCCTTAGCTGAATTGGAGACATTGTAGCATAGGTCTTCCCATTCACTCCCATGTTTGTTTTGGTATAACATTTTCATTCGATCCCAAATCCAGAATGACTTGATCCATCTCATATTCTCTGATCTGCACAGTAAGTCTCATTTCACGCCCCGTCCTTGTATTATGCTTTCCGATCTTCTGGACTATGATTGGTTCTCCTGGCGCGGTCCCAGTCACCCTATTAACACTCAATAGACAACACACAAAGATTCACCCTCTAAAACTTGACTAATACACCTTTCTTAGAGGGTCAACTCGGCCCATAATTTATTCCTAGTAACAACACTCAATACGTCCAAAAGAATGTCCCTCTTTTAATGAACTTGTGTCCCATTCTTGATGATATTTTACCCTTGTAAAATGTTTGTAATGAATCCTAGAGATTTCTTAGAAAACTATGCCCTCGAAGCCAATGAGAACCAACTCATGCTTAATTATTTTTCTCAGGATTTTGTTCAGCAATTGTTGGGGATTAAACAATTCATAAGTAGTTACATTGCTCAAATCTTGTCTCACGTTTCTATAGAAACCAACTTTTTACTTTAGTGTTTTAAGAGTTGGATTTAGTTTAGTGAATTGTTTTTAAATCTAATATGTATATAATGTTTTGGAGGCCTCTTTTGAGAGGAAAGTGTAGGATTAACGACCTTTCAATAGTCCATGCATCATGAAACTAAAAAGCCTTGATCTAGTTTTTCCAAGTCCAAAGTCCTTGAATCATCTTCACCAAGTTGTTTTGCCAATATATTTTATGTGCTCCATTCATGTTGGTAATGTAGATTATATTGAGCAATCTTTCATAAGATTCACTCTTATGAATCTTAAGTAGACATTCAACATGTAAACTTGCAAAAACTTGCATGTAGTCTAATTTATGCTAGGTTGTATGTTCAAGGTACAAAACTATGAATCGTTGTTGAAAATAAAATAGACTTCTTGCATTAATAAACTGACTAAACTAGATTTCCTTAATAAACCCATTGAACTAGAAAAAATTATAGGAATCTAGTTGGAAATGAAGGAACTCATAGAAATGATTGCACTCCAAATATGGATGTTGATCGCATTTACTCTAAATCTAGTTAGTTTCTCTCTTTAACGATGTATTGTTGGGTACAAGGTGATTGTTTAACAAAAGCCACGAGTAATAAGGAAGGAAAATTTGTAGCTTAAAAGTTAAGTAGTTAAACTTGTGGCATTGATAATCATTTCATATATATATCCAAAGCCCAAAACTCTTAAAGTTTGATCAACTGTGATGTCCATAGTGTTTTAATTGAGAAGAATGAAGATGGGATGTTAGCAAAAAACAGGGACAATCATTAAGATTATAAGTTACTTTAAAAATGCTTCATTGACTCTTTTTAGGGTCATTGTAGTGGTAAATATGTGTAGGTATACCAACAAAGGTCCTCCAATGCTTGCTTAAAGAAAATACAAGATTTTGAGGAAAAATTGCGAGCAATGTTTAGATAGACAGGGATGCATTTTCCTTAAGGTATTAAGCTTGTGTGAACATGTCTTTCTTTTCAAACACCAAGCATTACAAGGCAATAAGCAATGTCTACTTGATTGCTTCCTAGTATAAGTGATGTATTTCAAGCAATGGCAAGTCTAGTAGAAAACATGATACAGAATAGTTAAGGGAACAATCCAAAACCTCATAAGTATTGGGTGAAAACATTTAACAAAAGGATGATATATTTAAAGGTTTCAAAAATAAAATGCATGTGGCATTGAATCCAAGTTAGATTTTCCAATTTCTACACAAGTAATATTTCAAAAAGAAAAGAGCCCATGAATTCCAAGATCATACCTTATTATTATACTTGCTAATCTTCTCTTAGAGATTCCGCACTTCAGCCTGCAAATCGGATTGTTGTTTATTGAGGACCAAAATGTTTTGCTACAACCACTTCATGTCAAGCTCTAATGCCTAAGTTAGAGGCTTCTTTGATTGTCCCTCTGCAGAAATCTCAGCTGATTCTCGTTCCAACTCAACTAATGTTTTCCCTGAGTATGAAGAAAAAATGTCAAAATGCATTAAAGCCAATATAAAGATAGCACAAGGATCTCACAAGATATGATGTCCATCTCACATGTAGTGGCAGAAATTAATGAGAATGTTGAATATCTTGATGGTACACTAGTGATTGGGCCTGAAGATATCCTTCAGAGAGAAATCATGGAACTGACAAGATCGATTGCTTTGTGCTTGGACATGCTTGCTGAAGATTTGGAGAGCTGCAACTTATATTGGGATCAGATTGACCTACATTTTAACGGGCTGCATAAACTCGTATACTTATAAAGAAATCTTGTTCACCAACTATACTATAGAATCTCTCCATTCTTATCAAAACGAGACCAACAATGGTGATTGTTGATGAGGAGTCTCTTTTGGTAGAAAAATCGCAGAGGTTTTGTGTGTTTCCAATACATTTAGATTGTTGTCAACAATAGGTATCTTAGATTTTGAAGCGAAGGTCAGCCGAAGCAAAATGGGTTAATCTGAGGCTATGAATGTTCTCTAAGATGGTTGGTTACATCCATTGAAATAAATCTTGGATGCAACTTAAATGGCCTGTAGGTAAACTTATACCTGTGGAAAAACCACAAAAAAAGCTTCAAGGCTAGTGCGGGTAGATCTTTCAAACTCCGATGAAAATAGGGGCTCAATGAGAAGGGAATTATATTAAAATTTTGTGGATAATGGAACCACCATTGATAATGATTTTTGTGAACAACATGGGTCAGTAGTTTTTTAATTTGATTCATAGTAAAAGATCACGTGACATGGCGTTGTGACTTATATGCCACAAATAAAAGTGCGCCGTGCTCATGGAAGCAAAACAACTAAACGACCTCTGTCACCTTCAGAAATGAAATTTGTAAGTCTACTAACGGAACTTCAAGCTTTATTAATAAAACTTATCAGGGAATATGACCCTTACAACTTATAGAGTAAGCACATGTTGGCTATTTTATTTCATTTCCGCCATCACCATTTTTGAGTGCCAAAAGCCCAATTCTCCCCTACATGTATTCTCATTTTCCAGGAATAAACATAGGCCAACTGTATTATTTCATTTTACATAATCAACATTTTCGAGGGGAAAGAGCCTTGTTCTCCTCACATGTATTCTAATTGACAAGTTCTGGAACCTTTCCTTCCCCTCTTCAAACTGGAGCTTGGACCCTGAATTCATTATTTTATTGAAAAATTCTAGAACCCTTCCTTCCCCTCTTCAAACAGGGGCTTGGATCTTTGGAAGTAGTGCAGGGGTTCGCCGCATGCTAGAAAGAAAAACTTATGGAGGAATTTTTCGTTAAAAGCTCAAAATAAGAAGATCTGGTGGCTCCGAGCCAACGTAGAAATGAGAAGGTCCAAGGTTTGATTCTTCAGAAGCCCATGGTATTCTGCTAAAAGAGGGAGGGGGATCTCAGAATCCTAAAAATTTGGAATTATCTTCTGAATTTTCGAAATAGAATTAACATTTCCCATAGATTCTGTATGTGGCTCCTCATTTTCTCACACTTCTAGATCGAAAAATATCGGTAATTTTGTCTTGTTCCTGCATGTAGATAGGAAAAATTAAACCCTGACTCCTAAAGCACACTCTCATTATCATGAATACAAGTCCAAATAGGTAGATGTAGACATACATAGAAGACCTATGCTTGGATCATGTATTGAGTGAAGAAATGGTAGAGATGGGAGATGGTACCAGGGTTGGATTTCAAAAGCTAGTTATGGGTAATAGGCCGAACCAAAAACTCTGCTAGAATACTAAAAATGATTTTTATAATGACGATAAGGAATGAGTAAGAGTCCATCTTGCACAAAACTCAATGAGTAGACTGCAACCTCTGTCTTTTTTCTTCACAGGCTCTAAATCAATGGTCTGATAGAAAAGTTAGGTTTTAAGCATGAAACACTTTGTTTCCCACCCTTAGACTATTGTGCATAGAGGTAATGGGTGGTCAGGTAGTGTTTTTCAAATGTTTTGTTTCCCACCATTAGACATTATGCATGAAGGAAACACATGGTTAGGTAATGGTTGTGAAATGTCGTAAATAGGGGAGGAGTCTAACTAGATTCTTTCTAATTGTGTGTTAAGAAGTAATTTTATTTTATTTTTACATTTTTTGGTGGAATAATTTCTTGTATATACTTAGTCATAGATGATAATTTATTTTATTTTAAAATGTGTAGTATATTCATAAGGCATGGACCAATTAGTTTATGTGGTGTTTAATTCCCGTCACAAGGTCAAACCTCACGGGGAGGGGTTGAGGAGTGCAAATCACTTTGGGGGAATTAAACTTCCTAAGGAGAATCTGAGCTTGACCAAAGCCTCACACAACCTTGTTTATGTGGGGTTTAATCCCCGTCATAGGGTCAAACCTCATGGGGAGGGGCTGAGGAGTGGAAATCACTTTGGGGGAATTAAACTTCCCAAGGGGCATCCAAGCTCGACCAAAGCCTCCCAAAATATTGGTGATAAACATCCCATTGTGGGTAGATCAGTCTTCTTCCAACCAATAAGCATGCTGGCCCTGACCTAGGCTCCACCTAGCTACAAAAAAATGTGTCTGGTGTAATTAGTAATATGTGTGGATAAATTTAAGGATTTAATTAAAATCTAATTAGAATAATGATTCAGATTTAAACAGGAATGCAATAAATTACAAGGATTACCCTAAACATAGAGATGCAGTGGAAGTCATACTTCATTTCAGTAATGTAAAATACTAAAATATGCTTACAAACAACAATGGAAATAAACCAGCTAGGGCGATGGTAGCTTATCTCTGAAAAGAGATGTGGCGGCTACATGCCTCTAAACTATGTTACAGTGAAGCAAAAGGCCTATTTATTATTGAGAAACAATGGAAAATCCTTAACATCTCAAAACCTAACCCTAGAAGATGAAACACCAAATTGTGGGCCCCATTTGGGTAAATTGGTACATCAACTTCCTGGGGTCGTAACTTTGGCATATGATCTCCGTTTGACGTCCATAGTATCTCGTTAGAAATATCTATCTGAGAACTAAAACTTTAGGAAGAGTAACATAGGGACATGGACCCATATTGCTCCCAGTTTTCCCAAAAAACGTCGTTTAGGGCCTCAAAACGACTCTTGAAGTTCAGAACCCGAAAAACTGCTAAAAATAGTAAATTGTGCTACAATTACAGAAACTGAAAAACTGAAAGAGACAGTCATGGGGGTCCAAATGGGATAGGTGGGTGGCCACCAACATCCACCTGGATCATTCCTCCCCCCTTAGGAGGCAATGGCCCCCATTGCATTGAGTTCCTCCATCTGCTGAACATGGTCCCTGGTGAGCTATTCTGCAATGTTGGATGTGTCCAATAATGGTGGGAAGCATGGTCGAGGGTGGCACACATTGAAAACTTGATCTAGGTGAAGGAATGGAGGAATGTTGTGCTCCAAAGCATTATTTCCCACAACCTTAGAAATGGTGTAAGGACCATGTCAGCGTGGACGGAGCTTTTGATGGGCTCTTGTAAGGCATTCTTTCTGCAGATGCAACCAGAATTTGTTGCCCACCTGAAGCTTGTGTGGTACCCCTGTGGGTGAGGAGAAGTTGTTCCTATGTTTAGTCATGACCGTATTCCTTTGTTGTTGCTGCTATTTCGAGGAACCCTTCGCGGGGGTGATGGATGTGGTGATGATCTTCCACTTACTTTGGGAGTGAATCAGACAAAAAATGAATATCCTAGTCTAGGAGATGAGATTGTTGCCTTTCTTAGTAGAGATAAAAGAGGTGGTGGTAGGTGGGGCTACCTCCGGTATCCTGTATAATGAATTATCCAAAGAAATAATGATAGCACGAGGCCTTGACTCATACATAGCATGTTGCCTCCACAAGTATGGTTGGGCTAATAATACATCACAATCATCCAAAGGTGTAACATCACACTATACCGCATCTATGAAGGGCTTGATGTTGTAGGGAAGGCGGCACTACTGGCGAACTTTGAGATATCGTCCTTCATGAAGCCACCTGATACTATATGGATGTGGGTGTGGTGTAGTTAGTAGGCCCAACCACTTCAAGACCTCTGCTGAAATGAGGTTCTTTTGGCTACCACTATTGACAATGAATTGCAACGATGAACCCTTCACCCACATTTGTGAGTGGAAAGGACATTCCCCCTCCTCTGGATCTTCAGGCTCATTCTTCTGGATCTTGGTGGTGGCAACAGTGACACTGGGCTCCGTATCAATGATCTTCTTCCCTTTGCCATTCCCCTTGTCAGGTTCTGACTCAGGGCTAGAACATGCATCTGATTCTGAAGCCTTCAACTTGGCCACCAGCGAGTGCTTGGTCCGACACTCGTGCTATGAGTGGGACTCTTGTGGTAGTCACACCACTTTCCTACACCCTTCTTCAACTTCGTGGTGTTATTCTTTTCTTGCGGCTTCGATGGGTTGTCTTGAGTCACCCTACCTTGGCTTTGTCCTTTGGTATTCGAATTTGCAGATCCAAAGTCTCACTTCTTTTGTTTGAACTTTTGCTCGATTTTGAAAGTGTATCAGTACGCCGTGCCAAGTGAGGAGATGTTTAGGAACTCCATATCTTCCTGGATGTATCTGTGTAGGTAGCCGTGGTATTTGAGTACCAAATGTAGCTCAGAGTCCTTGATACCCAACTGTGTGTGAAGGGTATGATAAATGTTTGTGAACTCTAGCACATCTTGGTCCCTTCCCTATCGCAGTGTGGTCCAGTTGATGTATTTGCCCTCATAGATTTTGACAGGGTAGTACTGCTCCTTGACGACATCCCAGAATGAATCCCACTTGGGTGTCGTTGAAAATGGTGAGCCCGTACTTTCATTCTTCTTCTTACAGTAGGTTTCCCGCTAGTCCTTGACGTGGGGGGTTGCTTTTAGAAGAGTGAAAACAATCTTTTGCCGACTTGAAAATTCATGAATAGGAAAATAACCATCTAGCAGATTTAATAATTTATCTATGGCATCTGCATATATTTGACCCTCGAAGATGGGGATTTCAAAATTAACTTGTATCTTAAATGGTGTGGCATTTCCAGAGTAGCTGTTGGAAGATGATGCATCGCCGCTAGGTATCTGCTAAAGGATCTGCGCAAAGCTATCAATCATCGCATTCCTTTGCTGCTCGAATGCTTCTACGAGCAAGATTTTGATAGGATCTCTTATCCCCTCATATTTCTTTTCATCTGCCATGGGAGGCCGTCGGGATTTGCGAGGCTGGTCTTGTAAAGGTTTGACTAGTTCAAGATGTAACTCCTTATATCTCGACCTCGTTGGGGACATGCAAAGAAAAATAGAGAAAAAAATCAGACCGCTCTAATACCACTAATCCAGATTTAAACAGGAATACAATAAATTACAGAGATAACCCTAAACACAGAGATGCAACAGAAATAATATTTCATTTCATTAAAATGTAAAACACCAAAATATGCTTACAAACAATAATGGAAATAAACTAGCTAGGGCGATGGTAGCTTATCTCTAAGAAGAGATGTGGCGGCTACATGCCTCTGAACTGTGTTACAATGAGGCTCGAAGGCCTATTTATTGATAAGAAGCAATGGAAAACCCTTAACATCCCAAAACCTAACTTTAAAAGATGAAACACCAAACCAAGGATCATTTTAGGGGCGAATGTTCGCCCTTTGGCCAAATTAAGGGGTTTTAAATTTTTAGTGGGCGAATATTTTGTATCATAGTACATTTTTACAAATCACCTCAAATAGCCCACCTTATTTTAAGGGAGAGGGTAAAAAAGGTAAATTTAGCCCTTGAAATTAGGAGTTACAACCTTCCATTCGCCCATTTTCAAGAATAGGTTTTATTTAAGTGAATCCATTCGCCCATTTTCAAGAATAGGTTTTATTTAAGTGAATCCTATGGGCCAAAGGCCCAAATACCATATTTATAAAAGAGGTATGGTAAATTAATAAAAATATAAATAAATGAGAGGTATGGTAAATAAATAAGACATTTTTTATATTTACTCCATAAGTCACCTTATATACATGCAAGGGTGTAAACAAATAAAAATATAAGTAAAGTGGAGGTATGGTAAATAAATAAAACGTCTTTTTATACTTACTCAAAAGGTATGGTAAATAAATAAAAATATAAATAAACTAGACATATGGTAAATAAATAAAACCTCTTTTTATATTTAGTCCATAACCCTTGTTCTATTTATGAAGTCTCAAGAAAGAGGTTTTATTTAAGTGAATCCTATGGGCCAAATACCATATTTGTAAAAGAGGTATGGTAAATTAATAAAAATATAAATAAACGAGAGGTATGGTAAACAAATAAAACATTTTTTTATATTTACTCCATAAGTCACCTTATATTTACGAACACTCAAAAAATGGTTTATATTTAGGTGAAACCTATGGGCAAAATACTATGGGACAAATACCATGGACTAGATTGTTATTAATACCATGCAAAAAAACCATTATTAACCCTAATATTAGAATTAATAAAAATATGGCACATGGTATTGAACCATTGTATTCACCAAAATGGCACATGGTATTGACCCATGGTATTCACCTAGAATGTAGCCTATTTAAATGGGGAATTAAACTAGCATAGATCCATCTTTACTCTGGATCTAATAACCCCCAAGAGGTATCAAATATCGTGATACGCAAACTAGCATAGAGTGAAAAAATATTTGATCCTCTTGGGGCTTGGTGGATCAAGAATGGATGTTGTAATTTAATGTAGGTTAAACATTTTAACTTGGTTAAAATAAAAAATAAAATAAAAATCAACTATTAATTTTGTTAATTTTTATAAATGACTAAGATTCACTAGGACTTTACAAAGTTTTATTATTTAGTGAAAGACTTGCCAAGATATTACAAGATTTTATAATTGAGTAAAATATTCGCCATGCCTGGTGAGAGATTCGCCAAAAAATTATATAACATATTATATTATTGATAAAATCGCCTTCCATTTTTCCTATATACCATGGATATTCGCCCATTTATTATATTTATAAATTTAGGGGGGTTTCTTAAAATTTTCCTTGCACCAAACCGTGGGCCCTATTTGGGTAAATTGGCACATCAACTTCCCGAGGTCATAATTTTGGAATACAATCTCATTTTGACACACACAGTATCTCGTTAGAAAGATCTATCCAAGAACTACAACTTTGGGAAGAGCAACATGGTCCATGGACCAATGTTGCTCCCAGTTTTCCCAAAAACTTCGTTTAGGGCCTCAAAACGGTTTCGGAAGTTTAGGACCCAAAAATTTGCTAAAAATAGTAAATTGTGCTAAAATTATGGAAACTGGAAAACTAAAAGAGACTGTCATGGGGGTCCAAATGGGATAGGTGGGTGGCCACCAACATGCACCTGAATTATTCCTCCCCACTTAGGAAGCAATGGTCCCCATTGCATTGAGTTCCTCCATCTGCTGAACTTGGTCCCTGGTGAGTTGTTCTGCAATCTAAGATGTGTCTAGTAATGGTGGGAAGCATGGTTGAGGGTGGTGCAAATTGAACACTTGGTGTAGGCAAAGGAATGGAGGAATGTTGCATTCTAAAGCATTATTTCCCACATGCTTCGTAATGGTGTAAGGACCATGTCGGCATGGTCAGATCTTTTGATGGGCTCTTGTAAGGCGTTATTTCTGTAGATGCAACCAGACTTTGTTGCCCACCTGAAGCTTGTGTGGTACCCCTGTGGGGGAGGAGAAGTTATTCCTGTGTTCTGTCATGACCATATTCCTTTGCTGCTACTGCTACGTGGAGGAACCCTTTGAGGGGGTCATGAATGTGGTGATGTTCTTCCCCTTACTTTGGGAGCGGATCAGATAGAAAATGAATTTCCTTATCTGGGAGATGAGTTTTTTGCCTTTCTTAGTAGAGATCAAAGAGGTGGCGGTAGATGGGGCTACCTTCAGTATCCTGTATAATGAATTATCCAAAGAAATAATGACAGTGCGAGGCCTTGAATCATACACAGCATGTCACCTCCACAAGTATGGTTGGCCTAATATACGTCATAAACATCCAAAGGTGTAACACCACACAATACCTCATCTGTGAAGGGCTTGATGTTGTAGGGAAAGTGGCACTGCTGGCGAACTTTGAGATCTCTTCCTTCATGAAGCCACTCGATACTGTACATCAACTTCCCGGGGTCATAACTTTTGCATACGATATCCGTTTGATGTGCACAATATCTCATTAGAAAGATCTATTTGATAACTACAACATTGGGAAGAGAATCATGGTCCATGGACAAATGTTGCTCCCATTTTCCCAAAAAATGTCATTTAGGGCCTCAAAATGACTCTGGAAGTTTGGGACCCAAAAAACTGCTAAAAATAGTAAATTGTACTACAATTACAGAAACTGAAAAACTAAAAGAGACAGTCATGGGGGTCCAAATGGGATAGGTGGGTGGCCACCAACATCCACCTAGATCAAATAATAATATATTTATGTTGAGGATAATAATATTTTTTTTTGTTTATAAAGGGTGTGTATTACATAACATCTCAGAGTTCTCACAATTAAGTGATTTGGTTGTGTTTATGTCATGCCTACACTATTGCATAAATCCCTTCTCTCAACAAAAATCCATCGTACTCTAATACAAATGATACCTCCAACATTGCATCCTAATGCCAATTACTCCCACAAGCATTGATTGTCCTTCATGTGATCCAAATACAACCCTCCAATGGCAAGGAGCTTTGCTTCTTCTCCACCAAGTTTCTATGTTTCTCCTTCAACAATAGTCTTCCAACAAAGTAGGGTAGGCCTTCTGTGACATAAATTCTTGTGTCAATGGGGTCAAAGCACAAGGAGATAACCCACCTTATGTGTGGCCTTCTTTTACATACATATATGCATGGGAAACTTCCATAGATTTCACCACCTTCGATGGATGGTAACTTAGGTAAACCATCAG
Source organism: Pinus taeda (assembly GCA_000404065.3). Lineage (NCBI taxonomy): Eukaryota > Viridiplantae > Streptophyta > Pinopsida > Pinales > Pinaceae > Pinus > Pinus taeda. The sequence continues at coordinate 109,552 of APFE031022220.1, forward strand.
TGCCCAAGTTCCAAGCAACTTGCACTTAAAGGACCAAGAGAATTGAACTTGTGACCTCACCAAAATCGGGAGAGAGATCTCATGCCTTACTCATGGCTACTTAAACTAACCTTCAAGACTGTTAGACACCTAGCCCATCTTTGGAGAATAATTAATGGAAACATAAATTAGTGATATTATGTTGGATCCACACTCACATCAAATGTGGATTATTTCTAAGCCTTTGCATTAGAGCCACCCAAGGGTGATAATTACTTTCCCTCCCCCACAACACTTAACATGCAACCCTCATCCATGCATTTGATGAACTTTGTAAACATAATCATTATCAACGAAGGGGAAGCTCTTCACTCCAATGTATTCTTCTCAATGTCTATGTGCTTCATTTGTTGTTCAACCTCACTCCAAACCTCTCACCTTTAGTTTGTGTTATATCCCCCACAACATAATTTTATTACATAAACGTTGAAGATAAATGCAACGTCTACCCACTTCTATTCCATTTGGCATTTCAACCCTTCACGCGTTCAACATGGCTCTCCAACCCAAACTTATTTGATATCATCGACACTATATTTTGACCCTTGTTCTATTAGATTGATGTTGGTGACAATAGAAATAAATGGGATTCAAGGATGCTTTGTTGAACTAAAGAATGTGAATTATCAACCAAGATATTACACAACAACCACCCTTTCTTGTTATTATATTTCAAGAGTTTGGAATTCATTTGAGGCTAATTGATTTATACTTGAGATACTTCCTTCATCACACCAGACATTTAGTGTTCAAAGGAAACAATAGCAATATTTGCAGTTGTCATTTTGAGATATAGGGTTTCATTATCTTGGGCTACCAGTCACTAGGCCTTATTTTCCTTCCTCGTTTTTCTTGGTAGGCATATTTGGGCACTGCAACTCAAATCTCATATGTCCATAAACCAAGGGCTTCTAAGCCCCTAAAAGTGTTGTTTCATACCCTAAAGGAACAAGGTCAGCTAATTACACCATCTCCCAGAAGTTCTCCATGAAAAACTACTCAGAACTGGTCAAAACTGGACCATACAGGCTACTCAGTGCTAAGGGTGCGATGCATCTCACCTGCCACATGCAGAAAGTGTGATTCATACTGAAAATTCCTTCTATAGGGTGTGATGATCGAGAGAATACAAATGGCAGAGGAAGTTCGCTAGGTGGAAACCCAGAGAATCTTCTAGAAACTGCCCATTTGACACTTGCTTCTCTGAATTCGCCCAGGGATGAGTAAGAGATCCTAAAATCTCCAAGTGGAACCAAGAACTATCAGAGAAATGACACTAATAAAAAACCTAGAAGCTAACTCACCCACCTGCAAATATCTATATATGGATCCCTCATCCTAGAGATCCAGGGGCTGGAATTTTGTATCTTGTAAGGAAGTGTTGTTGGTTTCTCTGTGGAACATCATAGTGTTGGGTGATCTAGATTTTCATGAGGTGAAGAGGGTTTTCATGTTGGGAGGATGGCATTGGGTCAGATCGATGGGTTGTAATCCTCTCTTCTACTACTTCTATCAATAAAGCTATTTGAGTTTTCCTCCATATTCTTGTATATCTCTGAATCTTGTATTGATATATGCATTTGTATGGTTAATATATATCTGATCCTATATTGTTTATGGTTATAGATATCTTTGCTTTGATGGTATTATGTTTCTTTGACTCTACAGGTGTTCTTTGAAGGGGGGCAAGTAAGGAAAGAGTGGCAAAGCTCTGTCAAAGGGGAGAGGAAACAAGCAAGGAGCCAAGCCAAAGAATAAGGTTGGTACTCTCTGCTTCTCTCTCATCTATTTCTCATAAAGGAAAGCACAAGTGACTTTAGTTTGTTTGTTTCTAAGATAGCTACCCGTCTTAGTGGGACTAGTAGCTCTAAATGGACACTAGTTTACCTGATAACAAAATGGTGACTCTACTGGGGAGCAAATAGCTTGTTTGCTTGTTTCTATTTGTTTGCTTTATAAACTAAAAATGGAGCCTGAAGTTAAGCCAGCTAACCTTCGAACTGATTTTTCTATGCAATTGCAAGGTAGATCAACACTGCTTCAGTCAAACATCCTAAGTGCCCTGCTAGTAGCTCAAGTAACCTCATTAGATCAACGCATATCCTTTGTGTTTACTGCCTATCATTAGCTCAGCCTAAATCCCTGAACTAAGCTACAAACTATGAGAAAAAAGTAAGCCCAATCTCATCCTTGGACTATCACACTATCTCTCATTGGCATTCTGGATGCAATGCACCTCCCATGTGCTGCAGGTGAGATGCATCCCTGTTTCCCCGTGTTACAGGTGTGATGATTAGGTAAGACTGTTTCTGCCTCCAAATTTTCATTTTCTCTTCATTGTCTTAAGCTTTATTCAGTAGTTTTGTTGTCTGTGATCAGTATACCACTGTTGAAACTCCCTTCCTTTGCATTATTCAGCCTCCACTATTCAAATAATTGTGAATGTTTTTATGTATTTTTCGTCATTTACAGTGCTCCTTTGCAAACAGTAGCTTAATTGAACTGTCGTCTTTTGATTTGAAAGTGTCGCAAGTGTCATTTTCAATCAAAGAAAAGAGTCTTCCTCTTTTTGATTACACTTTTTCAATTGTATTTGATTTGAATTAATAGTATTTCAAGTATCGAAAGTAGTTTTCAAGTCGAAATTGAAAGTGTCGCTCTTATTCTTCCTTTCATTTTTCAAATTCGAAATTGCAAAGTGTCATTTTAGCCTTCCTTTCATTTTTTGAATTCAAAATTGAAAAGTGGTCTTCCTTTCATTTTTTGAACTCGAAATCGCAAAGTGTCATCTTAGTCTTCCTTTCGTTTTTTGAATTTGAAATCGCAAAGTGTTGTCTTAGTCCTTTCGTTTTGAAGAGAAAATTGTTAGTATTGTCGCTTTGAAAGGAAAATAGTTCAGATCTATACTTAGCATTCTTTTTCTCATTCAAAAATTAAGAAAGCGGAAAACAAATACATGCATGTGCATTTGCATTTAGGCTACGTGTGGAGATTGATTTAGGACAGTTCATCTTAGTGTGTGCTCTATGCTCTATGTTGAAAGAATCTTGCTTCTCTTTCCTTAGTAGCTAGGATTTTCATTGCAAAAAGAAAATAAACAACTATTTATCATCTTAGATTGCATATTTAGGAATTGTATATCTACATCATGTGGTGAACCTTAAAGGAAAAATTCTTAAGAAAGATCAACTATAAAATAAATTTCAATGAACATAAAAATGCTTTGGAACCTAACGCACAACATTTAGAAGTCTAGGCTAGAGCTGTATTCCGGCGTCATAAAGCCTGGTAACTATCGCTTTCATCGTAGGTTGGGTGATTCCTCCTCTTTGAGATGACAAGTGCCAATACGGACTTGTGCTCCCACGTACCATCAATTATATATTGGGAGACCACAATAGGCTATATCCTTTATCCTTAGGAAACCATGTCTTCTGCCCTATCGATCGCAATGCATTGAACACAACATTCAAGAAGATTGACTGTTGTACCGTAAAAAGTATTCTGTAGTTTTGTGATTGGTTTGGTAATCCCTCTGTCTAGATTTCTAGAGTAGTAACTTTCGTTCCTTTTCAAACTCCTTAAAAGAAAAGGTCCATCTCAACACTTTCCACTTCAGGTTCATTAAAAATTGAAGACGACTAGAGTCATCTTTATCTTTTTCTCGACTCTTAAAAATTGAAAAAGAAAGTTGTGTCAAAGTGTCATAAAATTTATTTTAATCAGAATAACATCACTATTCCCTCATTGTCTTAGGTTGAGAAAATGGAGTCAACCAATCAAGGATTTCCCCTTAGGGGGAATCATAGTCCCTTCTCCTCTTGGGGAGATGTTGGTGCACCTCATATGGCCACATTGCCCCTTCAAGGACTGACAATTGACCTTCTGGTATGGCTTTTCTCGATGTCTGTCGTTCAAAACACCATGATTCCTAAGCAATCAAATCAGCAACTGGATGATACTAGAGTTACCCCCCAACCTTCTACTTTGTTTGTTTCTCCCTCTCCTTCTTCCTCTTCACTTGGTGAAGCTAGTAAAACTAAAAACAAAGTAACTGAGAAGAAGAAGAAAGGGAAGGAGAAGAAGAAGAAGAAGCCAACGACAAAAGGGGGCAACCATGCATCATCTAGTGAAAATCCACACACTGCACCGTCCCAACCTAAATCTTCATGTGTCATTTGCAAAGGAGACCACTATCATCGAGATTGTCCTTGCATCTTGGGGATCTTAAGGGACTAGTCTCCCCGCTTACACAATCCGGTGCCCTCAACCTCTGATGATCATGTTGAAAGTACATCGTCAACTAGTGAAAAAGAAGTCAATGAACAAAAAGGAAGATCTAAAATTCCTTGTAGACTGTGTGAAGGCGATCATGCCATCCACTGTTGTCCCTTCCTAGACGAAGCTAAAAGAGTCTTGGATAAATGTCCTGATTCACCGCTACGGCTTCCTCTTGGATACAAGAAACTCTTGCCGAGTCCATCACTAGTTGAAAATCTGACTGACACACCATTATGGTCGGTCGAAGCATCTATCATTGAAGATAAACCCTCTGAGTCCACATAGGACCAAAGTCAATAGGTTGAGATGATGATCGGCCCTCCAGAAGGTCTACCTTCAGATGATACAGTCACCAAAGAGAATGAGAACGACACCATTCAAATTCTTTTCGTCAACACAAAATCCGATGAACATGGGGGCAATCTACCCGTTCCTTTACCACAGGAAGGAAATTCTTCAGAGATTTACCCGACTGTTTATTCGGTCCCTCCTCCAAGCAATCTAGTCGTTTCCTTCGAATGGAATCTACTAGGCAGACCCTGTCTACCATCTAATATACCATTCTGAATCATAGTAAAAGCTTACAAAATGATCATGGTTTGTACTATCATAGATGAAGGGGCTTCTATGAGTATCCTTTCCTCAACTGCTTGAAAAGCACTTGGTTCACCATCGCTTATGCCTGAGATTCGAAATCTATCGGGCTTCAACAAAGGAACCAGTTGACCGTTAGGGATCCTTCCAAGTTTGCCTATAACTTTGAGAAGGAAAACCATTTATCTAAATGTAATGGAAGTCTAAGCACCTTTAGATTATAGTCTACTCCTTGGGCGTGACTACATTTATAGCATGGGAGCTATTGTTTCATCACTCTTTCAAGTGATGTGTTTCCTGCATGAAGGCCGAATGGTCTAGTTCGTAGACCAGCTTTCATTACTCAGTTCACACATAGCTAGTAGTCAAGTGCCATCTCTAACTAGTCCTTTTGCGCAAGGAATGTCTCATCAATCTCCAATCAATCCACCTGATGAGCATGAGTGATTCGGTGAGTGTGACTAAACCCAGGGGGCATGCACCTTGGTCTGTTTCAGCAAGAAAACTTTATAGGGTAGGTTTCCACGGAGGATTTATGACTAGTCTAACACACCCATCTATTTAGGAAAATGGGATTAGATTGGAATATTATTCCCTCGTCAAATGTTAGGTGATTGGAACTAGAATCACCTTCGTCCATTTCGATGGACAGAGCCAAGGAAGTGTTATGTTTGCTACGTGGGTGGAACAATCTTGCTAATGCAAGAACTTCTGTATGGTGACCTAGAAACTCTACTTCTTTATACCTGGGGGCATGCAAACCTTTCGCATGCAAGTGAAAGGTGACTAATGTAACTCTAACCCCATAGTTTTTATTAACTTCAACTACTTAAGTTAGGTGATCAGTCTGATCAACCATTCACCTTTTCAAGGGCCAATGGCATCGACAAAGTAAAGGAAGAGTTTTCCTACCTAACCTCAGTAGTTAATTAACACTTAGGACAGTAGTTGCTCGTTCCTAGCTTGTATACAAAAGGCTCTAGAGCAAAGTTTCGAATGGGGTAAGCTCCCTAAAAAATGAACCTATTGATGAGACATCCTTATTATACGACTAGAACGAGTAGGTTTATGCGAAGTTCAAGCTTGTTAAAAAATAAAACTAGCAATGAGAATATGTTCCCCCAGAGTTTAAGCTCATTAAAAAATGAACCCATCCTTCAGTAAATAACCATTGCGATCACATAATCATAAGATTTTGAGCCTTGGTCGTGTTCTTACCATCACCTCCACTCTTTTTTAGCCAATCATATGCCTCCATTTGATTGTTTACCCCTTTTGAGGAATAGCTGCAACGAGTGATTCTATTAGCCATCTTCTTTAAACTACCGTGATTGAAAAAAGTTCCAAACCTTACTTGGAACCAACTGCTACCCGAAAACGTCACTTGTTCTTAAAAAAACAAGTCTCCTTTAAGCTCTTTTCATTTGACTCATAAAATATGAAAAGATTGCCAAGAAAAATGGCCTCTCTGGCTCATTAAAGTGATTGGAAGTGCCATCCCTCCTCTAGATTTTAATATTTTTGGACTTGAGGGATCATTACAAAAAAAGATCGAGCACTTGTCTTGTTCGGCTCGTTAAAACTATCGAAAATTCATCCCTTTCGTATTATTTTATACTTTTTCGGACTTAAGGGATTATACTACAAAAAAGGATTACTGGAGTTTCCTTTTCGTCTCTTTTCAGATTCTCTAAAATTGAAAAGGATCGAGTTATCTTTATCGTTAAACTCGTTAAAACAATAGCAACAAACTTGTGCCTACAGACAAGAGCGAGTTTCACTGTCGCTAGGCTTGTTAAAACATAGCGATGGGTTTGCCCGAAGGGAAAATTATAGAACAAGCATATGTTATCCTTCTCAAGCTTGACAAAAATAAAGAGGTACTAGTCAACAATGACTGGGGAAAAATTAGGAAAAAAACTTGAAGAAACTTTATTGGTAGTAGGTCACTCTTGAACATGACACTTTCACTCCATCACCATGATTGAGTCGGGTTGGGTTATTCCGTTCACCGGTCATATCACCATTGGTCCTCTATACCATCCATTTTTGAGGTTAATGCTACCAATCCATCTCAGTGTCGCCGATATGTTCAAGAGAAGTCACTCAGAGAATTCTCCAACCCAGCTTACATCTCATCCACTACAATACCTTCACACTTCATTCTTTCATGACCGCCACCCTGAACCTTGTATCATTAGATTGTTTTCACCTCCACAAAATCATTTGCTCTGTTTCGTGTCATAGATGTGGGATTCATTAAGGCCCTCCTACAACAGGTCACTTCTTGTTGACATCAGCTCATTATCCAAGAAGTTGACTTAGGAACAACCCTTTTAGTACTTTGAAGCTTGCATGCCTCAATGGCAAGTTTCTCACTTCTGGTGACAGGTTTACACAAATGGCCTTCGACTGGGGTATTTTGTGTGGTGTTCAACATCGACTCATGTATTCACACCACGTGAATTGTACTATTGTACCTTGAGGGTCATCATCATTATTGGTGATTCTTCTCGCGCCTGTTAACAACTTACATTATTGGCTGGTAATCAGGCGATGTCTTTCCATGTTCGACACCAAAAAATCTTTTCACATGGATTGACTTGTACTTCAGGTGAAGATTGAATGAGTTTGAAGACCCCGGATCTAGTTTCATCCATCCGGGTTGTGATATATTTAGGAAAATAAAGACATCAAATGTACATCATAGCTGCACAGATAATCATCCAAGCTAAGGGATGATGACTCTACCAGAATCATCAGTCTGCCACACAGACGGTTGTTTGTCCTATGTACATGAAAATGAATTTATAAAGCTAAGCATGGGAATTCCTGCCTCAACTAGATCATGAAAATATTATGAAGATAATGTATTTTATTGTATCTTATTACAGGTCACCTTCCAGTTCGAAAAACCTTGGATCCTCATGATAAAGAATTTCTCCCAACATTAAAAGATTTACGACCTCATGCTTTAGGGGCAACTATTATACACATATTTTGGCACTACAACCCCAATCTCATATGTCCATAAACCAAGGGCTTCTAAGCCCCTAAAAGTGTTTTTTCATACCCTAAAGGAACAAGGTCAACTAATTACATCATCTTCCAGAAGTTCTCCATGAAAAACTACTCAGAAATGGTCAAAAATGGACCATACAGGCTGCTCAGTGCTAAGGGTGTGATGCATCTCACCTGCCACATGCAGAAAGTGCGATGCATATTGAAAATCCCTTCTGTAGGGTGCGATGAGCGAGATCAGACAAATGGAAGAGGCAGTTGGCTAGGTGTAAACCCAAAGAATCTTCTAGAAACTACCCATTTGACACTTGCCTCTCTGAATTCACCTAGGGATGAGTAAGAGATCATGAAATATCCAAGTGGAACCAAGAAATATCAGAGAAATGACACTAATCAAAAACCCAGAAGCTAACTCACCCAACTGCAAATATCTATATATGGATCCTTCATCCTAGAGATCCAGGGGTTGGAATTTTGTATCTTGTAAGGAAGTGTTGTTGGTTTCTCTGTGGAACATCATAGTGTTGGGTGACCTAGCTTTTCATGAGGTGAAGAGGGCTATCATGTTGGGAGGATGGTGCTGGGTCAGATCAATGGGTTGTAATCCTCTCTTCTACTACTATCAATAAAGATATATGAGTTTTCCTCCATATTATTGTATATCTCTGAATCTTGTATTGATATATGCATTTGTATGGTTAATATATATCTGATCCTATATTGTTTATGGTTATTGATCTCTATGCTTTGATGGTATTATGCTGCTTTGACTCTACAGGTGTTCTTTGAAGCAAGACAAGTAAGGAAAGAGTGGCAGAGCTCCGTCAAAGGGGAGAGGAAACAAGCAAGGAGCCAAGCGAAAGACTGAGGTTGGTACTCTCTTCTTCTCTCTCATCTATTTCTCATAAAGGAAAACACAAGTGAATTTATCTTGTTTGTTTCTAAGATAGCTACCCATTTTAGTGTGACTAGCAGCTCTGAATGGACACTAGTTTCCCAATAGCACTAGGACTTAGGAAATGAGGTTTTTATTAATCTGGAAAAACTCATATGTATAAAATTTACATGAATTTGCACTTCAACCATAGGGTTTAGACTTAGATAAATCATTCTAGTGTATCTTTAATGATTTTGGCTTTCGAGTTTTTTATTTTCTTTCATCAGAAATGACAAAAAGGGAAATAATTTGTCAAAAATCTATGAATGCTTAATTGTAAATATGTCATCTCACAAAAATGATTGAACATCCTTTGGAATGACATGGGATAAAATTTGGCTAAAGGAAATAAGGGTTACAATAAGATTGATGTCTAGCACTTACTCAATTCACCAAGTATGTTCCCAAACCATCAAGATGACACACTTCTTTGAGTAAAATTATGAAACAACATGGCACAATCTAGCTTAGAATGTATAACCAAAGCATCAAGAGTTAGAATAGAGTGCTTAAGTGATCCAAAAAAAGTAATACATATTGAAGATGTCATATACACATGGATCATATATATCAAGCTAAATATGCTAGCTAAAATAACCTGTTCCTACACCTAGGGTCGTAGATGGCCAAGGAAAGGTGTCATCAAACAAATGATACATCCATGAGTTACATATAGATGCATGTATATCAAATGGAAAATGATACTTAGCTCTCCACTCCATAAAATGTTGTGTTTTGAAATACAAGGTTTGCATCTTTGGAACTTGACCTCATCATTGTTTGAGCTTCCATACACACACCACTATTTTGGGTGGTTCTCTCATTCTCTATGTTTTTTATATGGAATCTATAACATTTATTAGGAATCCCTTGTACTTATTCACAAATTTCCCAGGGCCACGCGTTAGTTGTTTAAGTGTATCAGACACCTTTCCATCTCCTTCCACCTGTATAGTTTTATTTTTTTAAATGTAGTTAGAGTCCATACATTCAACCTTTGAAAAAATATTTAATTTCCTACATGAAAATATTCCCATATATTGATTTTTAAGTACACTTATAATATAAATAATATCATTACCTATAATTTTAACCAACTGGTAAAATCATGGGTGTGGATTTTTTGCAATAGAGCTTCATCTTTTTTCGTTTGGGTAATTAATTTGGCAATCTCCATTTTGTGCATCCTAATTCAACAATTATGGACAATAGATATGGTGGTTAATGTGTTTCGATAAAATATGAATAAAATGTTTTTAAAGGTAAAATATGTTAATTTTCCATGGATTTATGTTTTGTTAAACCATAAACAAACAAACAAAAAATTACAGGCCAAATATATTACTTACTCTATCCATGGATCAACTTCATTTGTGTGAAATAGAACCCACCTATGGCCTTGCTTCCAACTAATGTCATCCAATTATGAAGGAATTGGCACAAATAATGGATTTCCATCAATGATAACTTCTTCAACTTCCTCATCCCACACTTCATTTTGACCATGTGTGGATCCAGTAGCTTCCATACCTTTCAAGTATCTTCCACAAAAATTTATTGATTCTTCTATAGTATAGATTTTAGCAATGCATCCTTCTAGCCTATTTTTGTTCTTAACATAACTCTTATATACTTTTATGTTGCTTGTTGGGAACAGGTCCCCTGGGGTCAATTTTGGGGTTAAAAGCCCAAGTTTTGGGGAAAAAAGCCCAAATTTTGTAGGAAAGAATGTAAAGTCTCAACATTTTGTGGCCATGGAGTGTGAAGATGTAAAGAGTTACTAAGGGTTTTCTGCCCTTCTTTTATATAAGTCATATCGACTTTAGAGATCCACCCATGGTCCATAGACTATGGCATTGTATAAAAAGGTAGTCTTAGAAGAGTCTAAGGCAGTTCAATAGTCAATAAGAGTTTAGTAGTGGATAAGTTGGAGTCATTGTTGGGTCTGTGAAGCTAAGAGTGAAGAGTCTTAGCATAGGAAGAGGCTCTGCAGCTCAGTGCGCAGAGGCCTAGGGTAGAAGTCCATAGTTGAGTGCATAAACCCCTACAACTATGTGGGCAGGGTAGTCAGAGTCTATAATATAGATTTGAATCAATAATAAGGAGGAGTATTCTGGAATTACCTATGTATTTTAATTCTATTAATTGCATGCGATTATGTTATGTTAAACATTGGGTTTATGCTTTATTGTTATTCTGATGTGCAAACCTATATATTTCCATGTGTTATATGATTGCAAGTAGAGATATACGTTTGCGCAAAGATAATCATAAAATCATGTTAAAGTTGGCCAAAACTTAAGATAATTCAAGTAATTACATAGTAGAGGCACGTAAGTGCCTGAACCACCTGATAAGGTTGCCCAAACGACTGTCGTAGAAATTCGTAGAGGTTTAGAGGACGAATAAGGGGAATATATCGTTAAGTTGTAAAATTCTTATTGACATGTGCGAGGAAAGAGTTGAAGGTATAAAACCGACATCACAACCATCTTGGGGTATGGAAACTTGGTTCCGGTATCCCTCAATATTACTTCGGGTGAGACTTCAGTCCACGCTCTGTGGATTGATGCTGAAAGGGCTAGTAGTGTATGGATTTTCTTGGCTAATTAATGTTGAACCTAGGTTGGGGCCCATCAAGAAAACAAATGGTTTTGTTGCCGAGACCATGATCTGCATAATGAGATGTGTGATGTCGTATCATTGGAATTCGACTAAGAAGGAGATTGAAGACTGGTTAGATAGAAAAATCCATGAATTCACAACATAATAAAACAAGAATCTTTGATTGACAAGAGGATATTGGTTGGACTGATATATTTACACAGAGATACACAAAATCTTCTTATGTTCCTTCTCGATTGAATTATATGAGTAGATCGTGAAGTTGGAAGACAAACAAGGGAGGTGGAGGCTTGACAGTTTGATTGCCTATACCCTGGAGTTAGTGCCAAAATTGGAAGCCTCTGAAGATAAGATCACACGTGCTATCAATCATTGGCCCGACCATATCATAGGAGGTATTGTGACAGAGTTCGCAGTTGATCCTTCAACCAATTACAGTGAAGTAGATCACTGCGCCTTTAAAGGGCCACAAGGTAAGTATTTGAAATCGTTAAATTCTTGGATTAAGATGCTCTTGTGTGAAAAGTGCATTATGTAGTTACCTTGAGATTTCAGGCTATGTGAAGTGGAAGGAATTTCAGGGATAGAGGAAGAAAAGGCTTTGAATATAGCCCGTTGATTGAGCCTCCTCTGAGTGACGATGAGGGAGCATCACAGGCTTCAATGCAGAGCGCCATTCAGTTGATAAAGAAAGGGTTTCCACGAATGCCTCCTCCACCAAAACCACCTCCATCTTCAACCCCGCCACTTACACCCTCACTCACACCACTGCCACCTCCACCACCATTCAACATGGTGAACTCCATGAAGCTACCTGTATTCAAGGGCATGGGAAATGAAGATTCGGACCAATTTTGGTTCACCAAAAAGGCTGTATGGGAAGCTCAGAGTATCACAGATGATCAAATGAAGAAAGCTATGTTGGTTAGTGCTTTGTAGGACCACACACTAACTTGGTACATTAAGTATTGCATTGATCATAAGACATCTGCATTGGGAGATATATAGACTGCGCTGAATAAGGAATTTATTATACCTAAGTCTAAGGTGCAATGAATTGTGGGATTCAAAAAGATATGATGAAGCTTGGTGAGATGCCCTGGGAATTGGATCAAAGATTCAAGTGTACGATCCAGGAAGCTAACATGAATCTGATTGATGGGAAACACCATGAATGGTTTGTGGCCTCACTCCTGCCTCATCTAAGAGTTGTGCTATCACAACAAAAGGTTGGGACCCATACGGAAGCTTTGGAAATCATGATGAGATTACACAAGACACCGATGCAAGATGCTAATCTAGGGGTTTAGTAGATTCATTCGCAGTTGTAGAACCTTTGCTTCAAAATACAAAGTCTGAAAAAAGAGAGAACAGCTCGACCAGAGGTGCATGAAGAAGTGTAGTGCCTAAAGTACAACATCTAGGGGCATGAAAAGGATCATTGTCTAGTTTCCACCAATTATGTTGCAGCAGGGGGGCCAATACCTCTCAGGATGAAAGCTGCAGCAGGGCCAAGTACAAGGCTAGCTCCATGGTGTTCTATCTATTAGGTAGTTGGGAAACATGCAACAGATAATTTCCATTTGCTGTAGAAATTCATACAAACATTGGAACAACTCTTCTGCAACTTATTTCAATCTATGGGTCATGATGAGCGCAATTGTTGGAGTTATGAATTAATGATGGACATGACACCTGCATATAGGGTGCAGGCAGAAATGCAGCCTCCAGACCAAGGCACTGGAGGAGCACAAGGCGAGTATCAGGGGCACGAATGAGGCCGAGGTGGAGGAGGACCTGGTAGAGGTCAAGGGCAAGTTATTTGTTAAAATGTTGGAGGACCAGGACATTACACATGAGACTACCTGAACCCAACGCGACTTTCATGCCACTATTGTACTCATATTGACCATGCAATGGAGGATTCCCATATATTTTAGCAAGATATGTGAGAAGGGGGTGCAGCCTCAGAAACTGGCTCAGAACATGTAGATGATGAGGGCTGAGCCTCACAAGGAAGACCCTAGGGTAAATATTGTGTTGTGGAGCGGAGTAATGACTGGTGAGGATAAGGGGAAGTAGCTTGAAGAAGGTGAGTGGTTCCACAAATCACTAGAAAAGGAGATCAGGTTTGATCTAGAACACACAAAAGAAACATTTATGGAAGCGAAGAAAAGTTTTGTTGAGGCCTCTACCCTAGGGAGTCAAGAAAAACCCGCTAAAGAAATGGACCCATCCATAATTACCACGTTCTTGGAGGCCTGCATGAAACTGCTCCGCCATAGCAAGGGTGTGACGGGACTGTAGGAACTGATCAACAGTTGTGCTGGAAAGGAAAACACTATTGACGGACCACACGTAGTTAGAAAACTTGGTAAGCATAAGGTAAGAACTGGATGTGAGATGAGACTCACCACGTAGATAGGAGAATAAGAAATGGATCAAGCTATCTTGGACCTAGGGTCTGTTATCACTCTGATATTTCTTTTGAAGTTAATGAAGAAAGAAAAATAAAAGGTAACCACAAACCACTTCTAGAGATCGGGACCTAGCCTTCTTGATGCTCAAAGAGGGCTCTCTCTTTATAATTTAACTTTGTTTTAGTTAAGATGATTTTAGGCGAGTTATTTTTTGCACTTGGGGTTTTGTTTTGAAATTTGGTGGTGGGATCACTTTGCTTAGATGAACAGAGGTTTGGTTTCTACCATTGGGCTATGGAGTCAAATGTTAGACAAACTAGACTGGATTGAGTTCTAAAAATAGTGTCTACAGCGCAAGATAGATGAGTTAATGCAGATCTCAAAGGCTAAGTGGTGAATGGATTCAAATCAGATCCAGGGAGCAATTAAGGGTTCCCTAGGCTGAACTTTGGAAGGAATGAAAGAAGTCAGCCGAGATGGGAGAGAAATTAAGGGCTCTTGAATCTGGGTATCAGAGGAAAACATGTAAATGACTAACTGTGCAAAATAGTGTGTAATTAAAAAATTTTTGAGTGATATTTCCAGTTAATTCATTTAGGTTTAGAACACATTTAAGATTATGAAACACATAAGAAAAGGTAAAAAAATCACACAAGGAAAGTACTTCTCTGCAAATGGCTCATCTCATGAATCTTGTAACGAAATTCTTTTATTACTTGCTCCAGTCTGTTGACTTGAAAATAGTACAATCACCCATAGGTTTTTAGATCAAAATATATCTACAAATGTAAAATAATCCACACTATAATACTTCAAATTTTGAAGTATTTATACAAAAGGAATTACAAAATATTTGAAACTATATTCAGAACTAATCTAGGAAAAAATCAATATCTTCTTGCAAGAAGATATAGACAACTATTGAACTGCTATTTGTTGTCTCTGTTATTAAGGTTCTGCTAGCTTTTCTCTCTGATCTTTTGCCCTTTATTGATCCAGGTGGATGTTGGTGGCCACCCACCTATCCCATTTGGACCCCCGCAACTGTCTCTTTCAGTTTTTCAGTTTCCGTAATTGTAGCACAATTTACTATTTTTAGCAGTTTTTTTGGGTAGCCGTTTTGAGGCCCTGAACAACGTTTTTTTGGGAATCTGGGGGCAACATGGGTCCATGGACCGATGTTTCCCTTCCCAAAGTGGTAGTTCTCGAATAGATCTTTCTAATGAGCTATCATACGCGTCAAACGGAGATCGTATGCCAAAGTTACGACCCCGGGAAGTTGATGTACCAACTTACCCAAAAACGGGGCCCACAATTTGGCGTTTCATCTTCCAGGGTTAGGTTTTGGAATGTGAGGGTTTTTCCATTGTTTCTCAACAATAAATAGGCCTTCGAGCCTCATTGTAACACAGTTCAGAGGCATGTAGCCACACATCTCTTCTCAGAGATAAGCTACCATCGCCCCAGCTGGTTTTTTTCCATTTCTGGTTGTAAGCATATTTCAATATTTTCCATTAATGAAATGAAGTATTATTTCCGCTGCAACTCTTTATTTATGGTTATCGCATCTCTGTATTTATGGTTATCTCTGTAATCTATTGCGTTCCTGTTTAAATCTGGATCAGTGATCTGCTTCCCTTTGCCATTCCCCTTGTCGGGTTCCGGCTCAGGGTCGGAACATGTACCTGATTCGGAAGCCTTCAACTCAGCCACCAGCGACTGCTTGGTCCGACACTCACTTGTGTTATGAGTGGGACTCTTGTGGAAGTCACACCACTTTCCAGTGTCCCTCCTCAGCTTCGTGGTGTTGTTCTTTTCTTGCTGCTTCGACGGGTTGTCTTGGTTCACCCCGCCTTGGCTCTGTCCTTTGTCTCTTTCAACATTTTCAGTTTCCTTAATTGTAGCACAACTTACTATTTTTAGCAGTTTTTCGGGTCCTGAACTTCCGGAGCCGTTTTGAGGCCCTAAACGACGTTGTTTGGGGAATCCAGGGGCATCATGGGTCCATGAAATGGACTAATGTTTCCCGTTCCAACAATGGTAGTTCTCGGATAGATCTTTCTAACGAGCTATCATACGCGTCAAACGGAGATCGTATGCCAAAGTTATGACCCCGGGAAATTGATGTACCAATTTACCCAAAACGGGGCCCACAATTTGGCGTTTCATCTTCTAAGGTCGGTTTTGGAATGTGAAGGGTTTTCCATTGTTTCTCAATAATAAATAGGCCTTCGAGCCTCATTGTAACACAAGTTCGGAACAGTTCAGAGACATGTAGCAGCACATCTCTTCTCAGAGATAAGCTACCATCGTCCTAGCTGGTTTATTTCCAATTCTGGTTGTAAGCATATTTCGGTATTTTCCATTAATGAAATGAAGTGTTATTTCCGCTGCATCTCTTTATTTATGGTTATCGCATCTCTGTATTTATGGTTATCTCTGTAATCTATTGCGTTCCTGTTTAAATCTGGATCAGTGATCTGCTTCCCTTTGCCATTCCCCTTGTCGGGTTCTGGCTCAGGGTCGGAACATGTATCTGATTCGGAAGCCTTCAACTCAGCCACCAGCGACTGCTTGGTCCGACACTCACTTGTGTTATGAGTGGGACTCTTGTGGAAGTCACACCACTTTCGAGTGTCCTTCTTCAGCTTCGTGGTGTTGTTCTTTTCTTGCGGCTTCGACGGGTTGTCTTGGGTCACCCCGCCTTGGCTCTGTCCTTGGTCTCTTTCAACATTTTCAGTTTCCTTAATTGTAGCACAACTTACTATTTTTAGCAGTTTTTCGGGTCCTGAACTTCCGGAGCCGTTTTGAGGCCCTAAACGACGTTGTTTGGGGAATCCAGGGGCAACATGGGTCCATAAAATGGACTAATGTTTCCCGTTCCAACAATGGTAGTTCTCGGATAGATCTTTCTAACGAGCTATCATACGCGTCAAACGGAGATCGTATGCCAAAGTTATGACCCCGGGAAATTGATGTACCAATTTACTCAAAACGGGGCCCACAATTTGGTGTTTCATCTTCTAAGGGTCGGTTTTGGAATGTGAAGGGTTTTCCATTGTTTCCCAATAATAAATAGGCCTTCGAGCCTCATTGTAACACAAGTTCGGAACAGTTCAGAGGCATGTAGCCGCACATCTCTTCTTGGAGATAAGCTACCATCGCCCTAGATGGGTTATTTCCATTTCTGGTTGTAAGCATATTTCGGTATTTTCCATTAATGAAATGAAGTATTATTTCCACTGCAACTCTTTATTTATGGTTATCGCATCTCTGTATTTATGGTTATCTTTGTAATCTATTGCGTTCCTGTTTAAATCCGGATCAGTGATCTGCTTCCCTTTGCCATTCCCCTTGTCGGGTTCTGGCTCAGGGTCGGAACATGTATCTGATTCGGAAGCCTTCAACTCAGCCACCAGCGACTGCTTGGTCCGACACTCACTTGTGTTATGAGTGGGACTCTTGTGGAAGTCACACCACTTTCCTGTGTCATTCTTCAGCTTCGTGGTGTTGTTCTTTTCTTGCGGCTTCGACGGGTTGTCTTGGGTCACCCCGCCTTGGCTCTGTCCTTTGTCTCTTTCAGCATTTTGAGTTTCCTTAATTGTAGCACAACTTACTATTTTTAGCAGTTTTTCGGGTCCTGAACTTCCGGAGCCGTTTTGAGGCCCTAAACGACGTTTTTTGGGGAATCCAGGGGCAACATGGGTCCATGAAATAGACAAATGTTGCCCATTCCAACAATGGTAGTTCTCGGGTAGATCTTTCTAACGAGCTATCATACGCGTCAAACGGAGATCGTATGCCAAAGTTACGACCCCGGGAAATTGATGTACCCAAATTCGTTAACACATTAGCGCTCTTACCTTGTTTCCTTTACATGCAATCAAGACTGGTGATTGAGATTATTGGCTCAAATGTGTTAAGGACTTGGATGCATCCATTGATCAAGGGGTTGAACAAATGCTACGATAGTTTCCAAGGCGGATACTCGAATGCCTGAATACTCCACCTACTAACGCATTGATCTGTCTATCATGGGATCTGGGGGGTGACAAAGTCAAGACGCTTGACAAGGCCAAATAATTAGATACAATTTCAAGTTGTCTTCATAGGGGTCGACATAATTATTCAACCCTAGTGCTTAGATCTAGATCTAGCTTCTCCTAATTAACACTTTAATCTAGTTATCACCCTTGAATCTAAATACCCCGCCATCAAGATATCTTCACACTTCTCCCTGATCTAGTCATTTGAGGTCCAGATTAATTCGGATATACTACACTTTGTTGCGCCCTGATTCTATATAGCATAGATTCATTTTTCTTGATTCATATATTTTATATAGTATATGGTGGGGTCCATTGACCCTCGAATTCTCTTTAATTCAGGATCCAACTAATCTTCTTTATTGCATACAAAGTCGTTGAATCAAATGGATTCGATCTAGCTGGAATCATAGACTATAGACTCTCCAAACAAAACTATGAAGAGACACGAGATTTTCATTAAGTCTTTGTGTTATACCATTTTCAACTCCAATAAGGACAAACCTTAGATTGCAAAATTATGTCACCAATAACAGAGGATTGTCTTCCAAGTTGATCTCGCAATCACTTGGGATATTTCTCAACTCTTTGCAACAATTAATCCCTTCATAAAATTTCATCATTTTACTTGCTTGCCCGTGCCTATTATTCCCTATGCTATCAGTTCACCTGCGAGCACTTGACTATCTACACACATAGTCACGAATTCACATCCACTCACATATCACAATTTTCACATATTTAACATTCACAGGGGATAACTAATCAACTAAAACACAAATATCATATACAAATGGAGGATATTTACATAATCTTCATTCGCCCAAAATTTGGCATGGTTACACTTAGTTTATGGGCTTTCTCTACCCATAACCATCTTATTATGTTTGTAGGCTTACAATCCATTTATACAAATTTGTTTGATACCAAAATTGGTTTTAGATCCTAAAATATCTCCTAATATCTCTTTAGATCATAATAATTTCCTATGAATCATCCTTCGTATCTTTGAAGGTAGATTCACTACATTCTAAATAAATCAAATTTCCTATAAATAATAATTATTCTCAAATAATATATCTCATGTTGATGAGGGAATAATTCATCATCTCCTAAATAAATCTCTATTTAGACTAGAAAATCAAATTCCTATCTTTAGTTACATAAATTTGACTTAAATTAAATTAAGAGAACCCACTCAGTTTAGTAAATGTAGCAAGACCTCATGGGACTTGTTGACTTGAAATAATACTCTAGCATCAATTTCCTACAACTTTAATTCTTTTATTCTCATCTCTTTTAAGAGTAAACCAAGTTGAATGATTGTTGATCTACTTGACCACCCCTTTCACTTGATTAGAAAAAATAATTTCTTATATAGTTTAGTGTTCATTGATAAGTTGGAAAAATTGTGACTTGCATATATAGTGCATGATACCTCTTAAGTTTTTATACGAACTGTTGGATGACATATTAAATTTGAGGCCTCATTTCTAGAATACTGAGAATCATTCCTCAATCGGCAGTGATTCAAAAGAATCATTCAATAATTATCAAGATTGTAAATATGAGTTGTCAAGTTGAAGGTGTGGTAGTAAAAATAGTTCGTTGGATTGGTTTTGATTTGTGGGATCCTCTTATTCATGATGGGATAAGAAGTCTAGAATAATTTTTGGATGCCATGGATTGCCAAGTTGTGGAGGAGTAGTGGGCCAATGTTTTAGATGATGTATCATGTTATGCCCCTACTCAATGGTGGGTTACTCATACAAAATAACTCACCTCCCGAGATACAATTCAACCAGACATGATTCATTGATTTGTCATCCTTCATATATCCAAATGCCAAGACCTATTTAGGACTAAGGGAAAAGTAGTTATATTTGTAGTGTAGAATTATGGTAAGACATATTGTGTCATGGATATTGAGAATTCATTGTAGACGTGGGAAAGAGAGGGCCTCCAAATTAGATTATAGGTGCATAATTTAGGGCCAAGACTTGAGCCTTGGCAATTTAATTTGAAATCTCAAGGGTTGACCAAATGTTGGGGGTAAGCTTTTAAGAATATTTATGTGTTGATTTATCATGTGTTGGTAAAATCCATGAATTCATTACACGCTATTGAATATTAATCAACTTATATTCTCTAACAAGTTGTGGCCTTGGTTTTGAACCCAACTTCTATCAAGACATCTTGAAATGGTCAAATTTAAGGATATGGAACAAAACTCATTTCAATCACATTGTTCTACCAAGATAGTACATGATGATAGTAAGAAAGTGGCCTAAAAGAGATATGGAATCTCTCCTTCCAAGAGTTAGAGGGTTCAAGAGAGCTAATAGATAAATGTGGCAAGGCTATAAAGAATTCCTATGAACAACCATTTTAGTTGTGGAAAATCCATATTAGGACTAAGGAATGACCCAAAATGGATTATATTGGAGACTAGTAGGGGTTTGCAAACTATGTATCAAGTTGAAGAATTACTGTGAGAATATGAAGATCTATATCTTCAAAGTTTGACAATGATTATGGGCATAAAAGAAAAACTTGCATGAAGATAAAATTGTGGCTAGATGCCAAACTGGTCAAATATCGTCGTATATATTGAATTATTGAGTTAAGGAAATGGTAAGGTGAGAAATTGGTTGGATGCTCATTATAGGGTTGATATTCCTCATAGAAGAACCATATTTGATTTTTCCCACAATGATTCAAAGCAAGAACGGTAGTGAAGACATCAAGGTGTGTGTTAATTCCATAAATGTCAATTCTACCTATGTGGATGTGAATAATCCATTCCTAACCCCGTTTAGCATTGAAGTCCTTGATGAGGTTGCAAACAAGGAACACATTCCTATACATATGGATTTTCAAGTTAGCACTAGGTTTGAGTTGTGGAGGAAGACAAGAAATAGAGTACCTTTACCATTAAATGGGGTTCTTTTGTTGATAATGTAATGCTAGTTGGATCAAGAACACCTCCATTATGTTGTCCTATATTATGATAGCAACCTTTATGTATTACACAAGTTCATGGATGTTTATTTAGATTGCTAGATAATGTGTGGTTTGTTGAAACATCATATTGTAATGATAAGTCTTATGTTTGATTGTTGTAAGTAGTTGTAGATTTCCTTAAATATGGAGAAATGTATATTTTGTACACCTTTCGGGACCTTATTGGGGCATATTAGTGTAAAGGGGGAGTTTAGTAAAGCTAGAAAAGTATTAGTAAATGTCAAATTATGTAGCCCAACCGATTTTAAGCCATTATGTTCCACTTTGTGATACACAAGGCATTACAAGTGTTTTATCCACAATTATGCATTTACAAAACCCATGAAGAAGCTAGTTAAGAAATTTGAGTTCTTATACTAAACTCTTGAATGTGATGTTGCTCTCAATGTGCTAAAGAATAAATTAGTAAGTGCCTATATTTTTGTGGTTCATGATTGGGATGTTGAATTTCATGTATATTTCAGCACATCTACCATAAAACTATGAGCAATTATTCTGCAACTAGGGGAAGGAAATTTGAATCACCTTGTGTATTTTGCAAGTAAAAGGTTCTCTTACTTATACCACTACTGAGTGGGAAGGACTTGAAATTTTACTATATGCCTCACAAAAGTTCCATTATTATCTACCAGGAGGACACTTCAAGATTTTTATTGATCATTGATCCTTGAAATGCTTAGTTGATAACCATGTTTTGGAAGGTTGAATTAGTTGTTAGCTACTACTAGTTTAGGAATTTTCTTTTGAGGTTTTTGTTGGGCTTTGAAGGCATGATGTAGGCTAGCATCATTTATCAAGGATTGAATCAAAGGAGTTTGGCAAAGCAATTGATGATTAGCTTCTAGATGTTCACCTTTTATGGGTAGAAGTTGTTCTTAATTACCAGGAAAAGATTGCTTTATTTTTTGAAGAAGGTCCTAACTTTGAAGATTATTCTAGAAGTCATAAATTCCATTTGGTAGTTGTATAAGTTGGAAAATGATGGAACTCTCAAGAGGTGTGCATTAAACCATTAACATAATCAAATGCTTTGGGGATGCCATCAAGGCATAGTGGGAAGACATTTTGGAGGCAAAGCAATAGCTTAAAAGGTTTTGCTTGTTGGTTTGTGATGGATAAGATTGTGTTGTGCATAAGTGGGTGGGAAATACTTTTAGAAGGGATGGAACGTTGTTGCATCTATCCAAGGCTCTTCAACCATTTTCAAAATAGATTGTGGAATTTATCATACCTACCATCCCCCTTTCTAAGAACTCCAAAACTCAATACATTATTACTACAATTAACTATCTTACTAGGTGCAAGGAAGTTGCACCCACTCAATATTGTTTAACAAACATTGCAGGAAAAATTATCTTTGAGAATATCATTTATACATTTCATTGCCCTAGAATCTTAACAAGTGATCTATGGCACCACTCTTAAGTTTTACATTATAACCCTCACTTAGGAATTTCTTTTTTGAACATCACAGGAACAACCCAAACTGTGTATAAGCTAATGGTACTATTGAAGCCTTTAATATGATGTCACAACATGAGTTAAAAAAGGCCTACTCAACTAATATAGATGATTGGGATGGGAGAATCTAAATATTACTTTGGGCCTAAGAGATAACTATTAATACATTACATAAGTAAACAACCTTTTTAGCTATTGTATGGGAAAAAATTGTGATATCTATAGAATTTGTGGTCCTTAGTTTATTCATTACACAAGCTACTCATATGATAGAGGAGGAATAAATTTCAGAGTGACTTGTTGAGTTGATACAATTAGAAGGGTTTAAGTTCTTGGTCAATTTTCACCAGTTGGTAGAGAAAGCAAGCTAGAAAGCCTAACATGATTTTCATGTCAAGAGTAAGTCATTCGTTGAGGATAAGGGTAGATTATTCCTCTTATATGATATTAAATATCTCATGAATCCAATCAAGCTACAAAAGCATTGGTCAGGACCCTATATGGTTTTTTGTAAGTCTAACGCAGTGTGCTTAGATCCACTTGATGGTATCCTTCATTTCAATGGGTGAATGGAATTCAATTGGAGCTTTATATCCAGACCTTTCAAATATATTACTTGTGTACCTCTTAGGAAGAGGATCTCAATCCAAATTAGGCCAATTTGGTTATGTTAATTTAATTCTTCATTTGTTGTGGTACATGTTGTGTCACTTAGTCATGTTTTCTTTGAAATTTCTATTTAACATTGTATCACATATTATCCATTTTTGGGTTTTCTATTTCAAGAGTCGTTTTCATAGCTTTGTGGTTAGAGGAAAGTGTTATTTAATTAATATAGTCTTTGTGACCAAATATTTGTGGTCGAGGGAATGTACATAGTTGAATGTGACTTTAGAATTTAACGAGAAATTGAGTCCATTCTCAATGAATTTACGATCATTGGTGGATATATGGAAAAAGTTAGATTGGTTTGTGATTTTGTATGATTAATTCAATAAAGTATGAGAGACTAGGTTACATAAAATCTAGTCAATGTAACTAGGAACAAGTGATAGGTCTAGGATATTTGGAGGCTTGTGAGATTGATTTGGTGGGCTATAATGTGTTTACAACTATGTCTTAAATGTCTCTTGAGTCAAGTTTTGGGGAAAATTTGTCAAATAATATTTTTCATGCATTCTACAGGTAGTAAATATTATTGTATTATATTACCCCACATGGTCATTTGAGCATCAATTTGTTTCTTGATTGCTTTGATTTTCAAATTTATTCCATTGGGAGTTTTGTGCTTTCATAGGTGTGTTAATAGTAAGAAAACTAATGGCATAGTCTTGGCCCCTTGTTTATCAATAACAAGCTCAATCCATGAAATTAAACATGGGGAAATTCATAAGGTCAAAGGCTAATGAGGTTTGAAACAAAGAATCAGCAGACAAAGAGATTATTAATGCACAAGTGGAGGTTATGTGTGATTCACATGGAAAATTCATACAAACTAGGATGATTGAGCACAACTTCAGCCATGGAGGTTTTTTCCTTAACATGCAACCACTAATTTACATGGATCAAGTTTCCCTAGGGGATGGGAACATCATGCATGTCTAAAAGACCTCTTTTGATCCATTATAGGGTTCTAATCTCCCAAAATTGTTGTATTTATTGATATTTAGTAGTATGGAGAAATTGGTTCATTATACCAAATTCCTAATCAACTACATTCACTAGAATGTTTTTTGGTTGGATTAGCCTTACAACTTGCATGCATAGGACATCGTCAAACTTACTATGTTGCCTAATAAAGGTGGAGATGCAACATTTTCATTTAATGGTACTAGAAAACATGGGAAGCACATTTGGGAGGCCAGCCTATATACTAAGCATGGCAAGAGAAGGAGTGGTTTCCAGACTATAATTAACCTCATTAAGAAAGACGAAATTATAACCACCTACTATTTTATGATTTGGTAATTGATGTGGAAATATTCCAAGGATGGGTGTTCTTTGGACACTCTATTAGTTATTGAGTTTTATGTCCAATGTGTTAGGGCCCTTTCATTTTTTTCATTTTTTTTTCTAGTTGTTTTTGTTATTATGAATGAATGCTACCACACAACTAACATTTGAAAACTACTTGGCACCAGATTATTCTTGTTGCTCGATGTGCAACATGGAGGAGGGTGCATAAAGATGCCAATAATTTAGCCTATAATGAATTTATGCTTGCAAAGTGGTACGATTGTGTAATTATGTTGACCATTAATGCCATCTCAGTATGAAAGTTCTTAATTGGCTAACACTATGGGAAGATTTGATTTGAGATTGATAAGAGTAGCACTTATGTGTGGCGATGAGGAGCTAATTGCAATAAATTCAAGGTCTCAACCTTACCATTTTACTTAATATAACATGGACTAGGTAAAGTGTGTTATTGACAAGTTCCTGAAAAATAATAATAAGATTAAAATAAATAAAATAAAATAATAAAATAATATATAATTATATATAATATATATATATATATATATATATATATAATGTTGGCCTTGCTAAAGGAAAAGCAACTTGAAATGTAGGAGAGAACTCAAAAGAAGCATAATGGTTATGTTTTGGTAGATTCTTCTATTTGAATATCTTCTTGTTTGTAGGATCCTAGAAATGAGGCACTATATTTTGAGCTTGCCAATTTGCAAGTCAAAAAGTGACGTCCTTAGTTGCGGAAAATTTGTAATATTTTGTTAAGTATGAGAGTAATTTCAAATCAAGTGTACCCATTTTTCACATTAATTATCACCCTTTAGTTAATGCAACAAATGTTCATTATATCCTTAGTGGAGCAGAAGGTGAAACGCATAGTGAGTGCATTGCCCACCATTGAAACAATTAAAACAAGTAGTGACGTAGGGGATGCCATGGAGATTGGTTCACCACCAAAAATAGTTAAGGATAATGAGTTGTTGAATGAAAATGAATTGCTAGGGTTCACATGAGATGAGGACACAAATGTCCCTTTTTGGGTTTGGATTGGTGGTTTGATGATGATTTGCAGGTGGGGGATATAATGGTGGAAGAATTAGGAGTTCAAGACAGTGAAGTAAAGTCTCCTTTGAAAGAATCCACCTTCACAGCTAAGACTAAGTCTCATACTCCTTTATAATAATTATCGATCATGGTTTAGTTAGAATAATTGCGACATGATTCAACCTATTGCTAAGCCAGGTTGAAATTTTCTAGGGAGCACATAAATACCTTCCTTTCTTGATAGAAGTCACGTGAGAAAAAAAAAAAAATCCTTCAATAATCTAATAAATAGTAGATACATTAAGAGTCAAAAGCTCATGCACCCTTGCAATCAAAGTAATTCGTTTATAGTGGGTAGCCATTAAATTAGATCCCACTTGATTGTTCTAGAGCTAGACAACTAGAACTAGAACTTGAATTTTGAGTCTAGGTTGTTGAAATCATTTTAGATTGAAGCCTCCAAGTATATAGGCCATAAGACCCCTGAACCCTTTTCTTAACATATTTACACTAGTCTAAGACACTATAAATGGCCTTCAACCTCAATAAGTTTAAATCCATCTATCACTCTAATAAGTCAAATTATAAGTATTCCACCCTTTGTGTGTTTTCTACATCCTTATCCATCTAACCTTCTTTTAGTATTTACATAGTTGTAACTCTTTTTCCAATACAACACTTTTTAAAGGCTCTCTCTCTCTCTCTCTCTCTCATTTTCATTAATATGGCGATGAAAATTACATGTTGTATAATTCAAAACTATCCAATACAACACTTTTTAAAGTCTCTCTCTCTCTCTCTCTCTCTCTCTCTCTCTAATTTTCATTAATATGGTGATGAAAATTACATGTTGTATAATTCAAAACTATCCAATACAACACTTTTTAAAGGCTCTCTCTCTCTCTCTCTCTCTCTCTCAACCAGCCTCATACTGTCTACCAGATTGTACACAATGAGCTCTGTTGTAATGGCTTTAAGCCTTGTTGTTGAGTCAAAGCAGTCCCTTAAGGACTAAAACATGATATTCTTCATATGGACTATAGAGATATTAATAATGGAAATAATAATAATAATAAATAAATTATATATGGGTGTGTACATATATAATTAGATAAATGTACCATCTGAAGTATTCATATAAACCAGTATACATAGTTGTATAACAAGGATCATTATGGAAAATGTCAAACTATTTTTCTCAAATATTCACAATCACACAAAACCAACATCTTGTATCTTTAAACTACAACCCATAGACTCTTATACTACTTGCAAACAATTTCTTATCTACATAATATAACACATCCCAATTATTAAAAATTAAAAGATAAAATTTATAAACATAACAAAATTTAATACAAGGAGAAATATACAAAACTTTATATGTAATTTCATTATTGTCGTCCCATTGTTTTGTTTCGGTCCCAATTCTTTGATCTATCTTATCAAGATAGGATAATAAAAAATCATATTTTTTAAGGACTGTAAATTTATTTTATGAGATCACCATCGTCTTATACTCATTGAGAGTTTTCAAAAGATATAAATTCCATCCAAATTTGAGTTATGGGCACAAAGTTATGGCCCTTGGAAGTTTCATTGTCTTATTCCATGTCAACAACTAACACGTTGCATCTTGTCCACGTGTCACCACCTATTATGCCATGTCATATAACACATGGTTGACATGTGGCAGTTTTTTGTCCATGTTTCACCATCACATTATGGCACCTTCACAGGGTAGGCACGTCAGCTACCCCACCACATTCATATCCAAACAAATTCTTAAAGACTATTTTCCAAAAAGCTAGAGTTTTGAATTAGCAAATTATGGATTTGATTTTTTACAAGAGACAAGAACACTTGATAGAAATGGAATTTAATAAATCTAGATCTAGGAAAATCCCAGTTGGTCATTTCTTAAAAAACTTAGATTTCTCGATTGATGGACATGAATTCAAATTTCAACATACAATGGAAACTCTCCATGATAGTGGTAATTAAAGGATTCTAATTTGAATTATGTCAGCCACGTCCAGATTTGAAAATTCTTAAAAGTGCATTTTTCTCAAAACATTGGATACCCCCTATGTCTTTGCCTGCTTCGATTCCCTGGCCCTCGCCTATGTTGGTCGCTCTGCCAGCTCCGGATGGATCCACTGCTATTGATGCCGCTAAGTATCTATCTCAATCCGGGCACGAAGAAGCATTCTAGTTATGGCGGACCCCCGGGTCTATCTACACTCATGGTCACTTTGCCTCCCCAATGTACCTGAAAAGGTAGAGCGGCCTGTTATGTTTCATGTCACCCAAGAGTAGGTCAATAGTATAGTGTAGTTATGGTAATCATGGGTAGTTTCTTTATACAAGTACTAAGGTGAGAAGCCACTTGTTCCCTCCAGGGGGCAAGGAAAGTGGTTGTTTCAATGAAGCCTAGGTTCTTTAGATCTCGAGTCCCACTCCATCACCTCCACATCATCCCCACCAATCAAGTTCCACATAATCATGACACATAAACATCAAATCACATCCAAACTACCATGTCATTAGTAACACATCATTTACCATGCCATACTATGGTTACATTGCTCCACATGTCCTAACTTGCTCGCATTTAGATTCAGGTTTTTAATTAAGTCCCTTTTAATGGATTTTTTCATGTTTCTTGGTCTTTTGTCCCTTGATAGGACCCGGTTCTTGGTATTTGTCCCTCAGTAGATCCTAATGCCCAATCTACAATATGTGACGTTAAAAATTATGTAAGGTCCAAATTTTGTTACATGTGCATTCAACCATCTAACATCCAATTTTTTTTTAAATGGCTTTAATAAAGTTTTTTGGATGTCCGAACTTTCAAACTTCTACCTCCTTTAGTCCCTTTTATGTCTCATCCTTGGTCATAGCCCCTATACGATCCATATGACTAGGGATTGGGGAGTAACACTCCAATCCCCATATTTTCGACATTGATTTACAAAATTGTAAGTTAAATTGCAAGTATATAAAACTTATAGATTTGACAAGATTCAAGGGAATTATAGGTTATGGCCAAGTCTTATTTTCACACTCAAACATGATTCTTGCTTCAGTAATTGTATATAATTGTACTCTCTATTACTTAATCAAAGAAATAAATTTCCAAAACCCATAAATGAAAAAAAATATTGACTTTCATCAACGATTTAAACTTCTTTGAATAAAAATTCTTGGCAACATGAAAAATGAAAATGATTAGTTTATGTATGAAATATCAAACCAAAAAGAGAATATAGAGAAGTAAATCAACCTTTGCAGTATGTGTTACTTCCCACAACATACATCAAATCTTGAAGGTTCAATAATTCTAAACATGTAACAAATTCCCATTTGTTCATCCATCACACATTCTGAATTTATAACCGAAGTGTTGTAAGGAATTAAAAAAGCTAGGAGTAGAAACTTATATATAAATAAAGAAGATGGCCAATCAAACCAATTACAATGAGTGGTTTCCACCCAACCATAGGTATTTTTTTTTGTAGAACTCCACCCGCTAGCTAGGTTATGATATCACTAGGGTGAGCAGGAATAGTGGCTTTGAGTTCAATCTATAGGAGATTCAACCAAGGTAACTTCCACCACCAAGTTTTGCAAAGGATATAATTGTTACATGCACCCCATTACCTATCTCTCACAACACACAAGAACTTCCTTATTTGCTTCTATATGCCTCATAAGTCTCTTTATCTTGAACTTTTCAAAGAAGACAGAGAAAGGTTCAATTGATGTCACAAAACTTCTTGTAGATTCCTCCCGACTTTCTAGCTCTTTTCACAAGTTTATCTACTTATTTTCATGGGATATTTAGTCTATATGTTCATATCACTTTATCTTCTACTCTTCTCTTGCCCTTTTTGGATCCTATTTTCTCCTATTAAAATTTCCCATACATAATTTTCGAACAAGAAGTCCCCCCACTACTCCTTCTTATCCCAAGAATGTAGCGGAAACACCTTGCTAAAGTATAAGAGTGATAACTTAACTTTAGGAATTTCTTTTCTCCACTATTCATAGCCTTAATATGGTAAACATGGTAATGTTGGATAGATAAAATAAAAAAATAAAAGTAAAAACCCTTAAACCCCCTTACCTTTCCCCTCTTGTGGTATCATAGCCCTTATAAGAACTCATGGTCTGTCGATCTTGGTCATCATCATTTTATTAACTACAAAAGTAAAATATCTACAATGTTTACAACACCATGGTATATCTAACTCATAATGATCGCTATATGAAAAATAAAAATATACATGCATAGTTTTAAATGAATTTAATTGAAATTTTTTCTGAGTTAAATTGAGATGTTACACATAAAACTCATGTGTAAGAATTATAAGGTAAACTTATAGTTTACATAAGGTTTATCTTAACTGGTAAATAAACCATGCATTTTAAACCATGAGTCCATCTCCAAGGACTACAAAGATACATTCTTATCGCAAACACATTAATGACATTTGTCTTAGGCATTTAGGAACAAAAACTTATTTTGGATGTAGCTTACAACTATTCACTTATTGAATCAAAGTTTAGCATATAGAATTTTCAGCTATAATATTTACACTTTTTCTCATAGCTAACATAACTTACATTTCTAAGTGTTCTAACATGACTTCTCAAAAATATAGATCCTCCCTTTAAGAATTCATTCCAAATACAAATACAATTTCACATATACACTTGTTCATTTCATGCAATCTCCAAGGTTGGTAATATATCTCATTAAATGCATACATAAATTCATAAATCACACTTGACTATATATAAATTTTAAGGAAAAGATAGAAATACTCATATGAAGGTAATCTACCCAAACATTGATTAAGGTTGAGCAATTTTCCATCCAATTGTAGACATAATTGCACCTTGATTTCCTACAATTGGTCACCCCAAGGCAGACTATGATATCATAATGGAAAATTTCAACAACTCTTAGCAAATACGGATAAACAATGGCCTCTTAATGGATAATCTCACTAAAGACTCCTCACTAGTTCTCAAGGACCTCACGAAATATGGGCACCCCTTTATTGGCTCTACACAAGAGTGAGCCCGTTTTATTGCTTCTAAATCCAATAGTGAACCCCTTCTTATAGCATTTTGCATGTTCCTAACATGGCCCTAGCTCACATTCCCACACTCCAACATTACCAGAGGTTTGCCATGCAAATATTGGGTATGTTAGTGTCAGTCTTGTTTTCTTGTCACCAGTGATCAAATATGCTTTTACCAAGTCTGTCATGAGTCTCAAAGTCAAATTTTACCATATGACTAGGTTTGCAGAGTAAAATTTGGTCACTAGTTAGTTGGTTTAGGAATGATTTTAATCTTTTGGGAAAGTCACATATGCTAGTCACCTACCTCATTCAAATGAACGTGTCATAATAAAAATAAGGTTTCCATTTTATCAGTCATCATCATCATTCCATTCAGTTTCAAGTTTTCATTAGGTCAATAGGGTTTCAAGGTCCATCATCATCATGTGTAAATCTAGCATTAAATAAAGCATGACAAGCAGCTCTTTCACATTAACTTCATTAGTTTTCACAAGTTCATCATGATTTAAGTTTCAAAGGCTCCAAGAGAAGAAGATTCAGTGTTTAAAAAGTGAAAATGCAGCTCAGGTTTCAACTCTCCAAGGTGACTCAATCTTAAAGGTGAAAAATCAGTTTTGTAAAAGGTTTGTGGGGCCCATTTCTTTTCAAAAGGAAAACTAACTTGCCTATATAAACTCAAAAAGCCCCAAACTCACTTTATTTGCCTTTTATTCCCCTTTGTGCATCGGGCTCTATCATCCATTGGCGAGAAAAACTCAGGTTTTTAGGCAAAATTAACAAAAATTTCCAGGAACTGTGCTTCCAGAGACTGCGCTGCGCTTGTGCCAAAGCAACTCAAAACCGTCCAGAACTCACCCAAATTGAAAATTAAATATTGCAAATTGTTTTATTGCTAACTTGGACTCCTCTACAAGTAAGTACATCACCTTACTTACCTTTTTATTTAGTAGAATGGATTCAAGTTTAAGATTTTTTCATTTAGGGGTTTTAGTGATTTTTTTTATGAAATGAGCTAGGGTTGATGATGGCTGGTCTAGTTTTCATATGGTAAACATGTAAAACTATCATTCTACACCTCTACACATGTTTAATATACATTATGAACCATTGAACCAACTGAAAATCACCAAATTACTTCACCAAAAATGAAACCCTAGCTCATTCCTAAGGAATTTGGACAGTTTTCCTAGAAACTATGTTTTTCATTTTTCATAAATACTCCTATCCTTCATTCCACCTCATTTCATTTTCACAAGTTTCTCACAGTCCATATCCATCTCCTAGAAATTTCCCTTGCCATTTTTTCCACTCCACCTATCCATCATTTCATTTTTCACTCATCCCTCACTGTTTTTTCTTATTCTCCTGTTGTTAGGGTTTCAGTCATCATGGAAGGAGATTCTTCACCAGAAAGGAAGAAACACCATAAGGGAGGAAAAATTCTCAAATATGAACCAACCAACTGCAATGAGATCGATGCATCACCCTTTATCAAACAATGCTTTGAAGGTGTGAATTGTCTAGATTTTTGCAAAAGGGTGTGTGAAGTAGGTTTCCATGAACAGTTAACAGATTGGGTTACTATTCATTTGAAAGGAGAAAGTGCCATTATTGTTGGTGTGGAGTTCACATTTTCAATGGTTTCTATTTCACTTGCCACATGGATACCATATCATGGTGAATATTGGTTTAAGGGTATGAACTTAGATCTTGTCCATTACAGGTCCTTCTTGAAAACACCATACAGGGAGACTCATACACATATCATACATTTTAGATACCTGTTGGAGAAATATGCTCCATTGATGAAAGTTGTCAAGAAATTCTTTACATGTGAAGGAAGGTTATCTAGACTATATGCCTATCACATCCGGCTTCTAATGCACTTTACAACTTAGAAACCTCTAAACATGTGCAACTATCTATGTAGAAGGATTTCCAAGATGTTAGAGGAGGTACAGGTGAAAAACGAAGAACACTATCCTAGTCTCTTTCATCATAGTTTGATCAAGATTGTAGTGCTCCATCAACTTACAGAGAAGAACATGACATGGGATTCTTTCTTGGAGGTAGCATTGAAATGGCATGAATCCAATGTTTCAGTTCAACATTCAAGCATGCCAACACAACAAATGAAGGTTGGATCCTCAAGAAAATCAGTAGAGATTCCTAAAGCACCTAAACTTGAGGTGATTAGGATGTACAAAAGAGGGAAAAGGCTTGTGTTTACTTCTCATGGTGAGAAAGGGACCAAGCCTTCTACATCAGCAAAACAGGGGTCACCAGTGCAAGATAAATATTTGGTTGAGCATGAGTTTTAGTTAGTAGACTTAGAAGCAAAAAATGAGCCCTCAAGCATGCAACAGATTATCATAGGCAAAGACTCTCAAATCAGAGAACTCATGGACAACATGGCAAGGGCAATATTTGTCATTTCATTCCTAGAACAAGAAAATAGTCAGTTAAAGGCAAAGCAACTTATCATGGAAAAGGAGCAAGCTAAACTATTGCAGCAAGCAGACAAGGGCAAAGCAGTCTTGGAAATCAATGAGCCTGAAGGAACTCAAGAACAAGGTAAGAAAAAGAAGCCAAGAACCAAAGGGATTAAGAAAGCATTGAAAGAGGAGAAAGAACACATCTTGTTGAATAAGGAACTAGAGCTAGAAGACAGAATTGCCTTAGAGGTCAATGAAGATAGGGAGTATTGGTTAGACAAGGTGAATGACCAAGAGAAGCTTCTAGACAAGGCCAATAGAGACAACCAGCTACTAAGGCATATGGCATATCACTACTAGGCCCGAAATATGATTTGCAATGTCAAGGTCAAACAACTCGAAAACAAGCTCAAAGAAGCCTTAAAGGACCAAAATGAGAAGGGTAACTTAGAGATGCTTGTTGAAGCATCCATGAGGGTTTAATATACTTCATTTTACAGTTTTGACCAATTTTGAAGAAATTCTGAACATTTTTTTGTTTTTTGGATATTTTGGTGCCTTATGAAGAAATATAGCTAGTCACTGAAGCGCAATGCCTTGGCGTTGCGCTTTTTCCTCAAGCACGGAATGGATTGCATTTTTGGAAATCCTTGGCATCCTCTCAAAACCAATTTCTTCATATTTTCTAGAGGGGGGCCAAATTTTGAGAAGAAGAAGAAAAAAAAAAAAAAAAAAAAAAAAAAAAAAAAAAAAAAAAAAAAAAAAAAAAAAAAAAAAAAAAAAAAAAAAAAAAAAAGGGAAAATGTGGTCAAAAATAAGCTTTCTGGACCTTTTTTTGACAGGTGCTGCACTTCTGGAGTGACCTTAGGAGATTGGATTTTTGAAGGCCTTACTATGGGTCATTTTAAAAAATTAAAGGTGTTCTGGAAACTAGAATTGAAAATATAGTTGAACGTCCTTTTAGATTTTCATTTGGACTTCGGGAAGGCACCTTAAAGTGGGCTCAAAGTTGGCACTGCGCTTCTCCAATTTCCTGTGTTTTTTTATTTAAAACTTCACTATGTAAATTTCCTAGTTTTCAGTTTGACTTGGTCAAAGTCAAAACTCTTGATGTAATTGGACTTGGTTCAAGGTTAGAGATGTAAGCATGAATAAATGCATATGATAGGTTGTTTTTCATGTTTAATAGGCCTCATTAAGGAAGACAAATCCAAAACAAAGTCTCCAAGAAGTATTTGTGTTTAACCTTCTCACTCTCACATGTTGGTTGAGATAAACTTGGAATTAGTTCCATCACCTAGGAATTCAACTCCTGAAGGTGGGGAAGTGGTCTAATGGAGTCTATATGTATCATTTCTCTTTCAGAGAGAGGGATTGGACTCTTGTGGAGAAGGCTTGTATCTTATGTTCTCTTCAACTAATATAGGAGCAGTTGCAACTATATTTTAGGAACTCTATTTCAGTGAGTCTATGGTGTTTGTTTTCTCTTTCTATCAGTTTCTAATGGATAAATCATCTCCCTTTGCATTCTTTGTTGGTAGCGGATCCCCCAC
Organism: Pinus taeda; assembly: GCA_000404065.3. Lineage (NCBI taxonomy): Eukaryota > Viridiplantae > Streptophyta > Pinopsida > Pinales > Pinaceae > Pinus > Pinus taeda. The sequence continues at coordinate 144,102 of APFE031022220.1, forward strand.
ATAACGGTTTTGGGGCTTAAAGCCCATAATTTTGGGTATTGATGTGGTAAAAGTTTCGTGAAGTGCACGTAGATAAAATTGTAATGGGTCAAATCAAAGGGTTGTTTGCCCGAAAATAATGTAAGATAATAGAAAGAAAGTCGACCTGCCCATGGTCCACAGACCATGGGAATGTATAAATAGAGTGAGGCTCTAAGGGTAGAAGGTATATTTTTGGTTCTGATCTTAGTATTATGGGTTTATGAATGCAATATTCTATCTGAGTCTGTAAGTCTGAGTCAGGGTTGATAGTGGTTAGATAAGGCTCTGCAGCTATGTGTGTAGAGGCTTGGTAGAGTCCGCAGCTGTGTGTGCAGAGGCTTGGTAGAGTCCGCAGCTGTGTGTGCGGACCCCTGCAGCTGAGTGCGTAGGGCGGAATTGGATTGTACTGAAACAGAAGATTAATAAAGCTAAGTGTTTCTTAATTATTGTGCATCTGGTCGCAGATCTGTATGTTTATTCTTATGTTATGGTTTTATGCATATATTTTAGATTTATGGTTGCACGTGTTGGTTATAACTATTTAATGTTTGATTAAGACTCTAAGAATTAGATCAGATATATAATAACTGCAATAATAATAATAAGGGATCTAGGAAGTATCTCGTCACCGAGCTACACGAGGGCCAGACAACAGAGCAGAGTAATGCGAGTATGCAGATCGGTTTGCGGCCCCTCCAGACCTCATCAAGACATCCCTAGGGTGCGGAAACCTGGTTCCAGAACCCTCCCATACTACCTCGAGTGAGACTTCAGTCTGCGCTTCGTAGATTGTTGCTGAAAGGGCAGGTAGTGCGGGATTTGTTTGGCTAAAACACTTCCGAATCTGGGTCAAGCCCCAATAAGCCAACAAATGGTTCCGTTATCGGGACCAGGATCTGCCTAAGGGATGTCTGATGTCATAGCACTGGAACCCTACAAAGAAAGAGATTGAAGATTGGTTGGATCAGAAGCTTCACGAGTTCGTGGTACAGGAAAACAAAACCCCGCAGATATCTGAGAAAAGGTGGCTAGATCGCTACGTATATACAGAAATTCATAAGATCTTCTTCGTGTCTTTCTCTTCAGAGCTATATGATTGGATCGCAAGGCTAGCAGACAGTCAGGGAAGGTGCAAGCTTTATTAGCCCATAGTGTGGACTCTAGAGTTGGTGTGCAAGTTAGAAGCATTTGAAGGTAAGATCGTGCGAGCTGTAGACCACTGGCTGGATCGGATCATAGGAGGGTTTATCACTGAATTTATGATAAACACAATTGTCAGCTGTAATGAAGCAGAAAGAATTTTTCTCAAGGGACCGCGAGGTAAGTACGTCAAATCATTGAATACCTAGATTAAGATGCTCTTATGTGAAAAACAGGTGATGCGAATCTATTAATGAGTGGAACAACGTGGAGCAGAAAGGCCTACAAAGGTACCAAATAGTTATGAAACAATCCTTTAATTTCACCTCCACGAGCAAGTGATGAAGAGCATGCTTGGGTCTCTCCAAGGAGTGCAGTCAATTTGATCAAGCAGCCCATTCCACAGATATCATCCCCGCTAACACCACCACTCCTGTCACCTTCGTTACCTCTGACTTTGCCCACACCACCTCCACCGAACCAACAATTTAGCATGGCAAGCATGATCAAGTTGCCTGTATTCAGAGGAGTAGGAAACGAAGACCCAGATCAGTTTTGGTTCGTAGTAAGAGCAGTGTGGGAAGTGCATGGAGTTATGGATGATAACATTAAGAAGGCCACATTGGTAAGTGCGCTCCAGGATCGCGTGTTGACTTGGTATATCAAGCACTTGAATGATCATCTAAATTTTGGAATAGCGGAAATCCAGATTGCATTAAACAAAGAATTTAGCCGGCTGAAATCGGAGACGCATTCGATCATTAGATTCAAGGAGATCGTGATGCTTCTAGGCGAAACCCCCTTGGATCTGGTTCAAATACTGAAGAGCACAATCTGTGAGGCTAACATGACACTAATGGATACGCAACACCGTGTGTGGTTTGTGGCGTCTTTGACACCACATCTGAGGACGACGCTATCATAGCAGAAGCTTTCAACCTAGGCCGAAGCATTGGAAATAGTGATGAGGTTGCATGAAACTCCGATACAGGATCTTGGGTTGGGAGTCCAACAAATCCATGCGCAACTACAAAACTTATGCTTGGATATGCAGAGTTTGAAATAGGATAGGGCACCCCAGCCAGAAGCACGAGAAGAGGTGTGGTGCATAAAATGTAAAAGCCAGGGCCACGATAAGGATCATTGTCCGGTATTCGCGAACTATCTAGCGGGGGGGGGGGCAGTGTAGTAGAGACTAGAGGCGCAGGCAGGGCCAAGTGCGGCACCCGTGCTCTAGTGCGTGATCTCTCAGGTAGGGGAAAAGTACACAACGGACAACTGCCATCTATTACATAAATTTACACAGACCCCCCAGCAGCTATTTTGCAATTTTTGTAGATCGGTAGGCCACGATGAAAGAAACTGTTAAAATTATGAATTGTTGATGGATCAAACATCTGCCTACAGGATGCAGACTAAGGCGCAAAGTCAGAATCCAGCCACAGCAATAGTGCGTGGTGGGTTCCAGGGACGAGGACGGGGACGAGGAGGAATGGGACTCGGACAAGGCCGTGGATAGTTAATCTGCTACAATTATGGAGGACCTGGGCACTACGCGCGTGACTGTACGAACTCGATCAGAATATCTTGTCCGTATTGTGAGCATTTTGATCACGAGATGGTAGATTTTCATACGATGATCACTCAAATGCGTGAGAAAGGGCTATTATAGCCTACTCTGACCCAAAACATCTAAATGATGAGGGTTGAACCTCGCGAAGAAGACCCCAGCATAAACATGGTAATCAAAAGCGGTGCGACTACAGGGGAAGATAAGAGGAAGCAGTCTCGAGAAGATTCGTGGGTTCGCGAGGCTCCTACAAAGGAACCCGAGTCTGATTTGGAACGCGTGAAGGAAACGTTTAAGGAAGCTAAGAAGAGCTTCACGGAGGCCTCTACTTCAGGTAGTAAGGATCAACCTGAGCCGGGAATGGATCCTTTTATGCTTACTACCTTCTTAGAGACATGTATGAAGCTGCTACATGACAATAAGGAAGTTAAGGGATTACAAGAGCTGATCACTAGGTGCGCAAGGTCAGGTGAGGCACGCATGGTCTGGACACTTGGAAAGCATGCTTTGCGCACCGGGCAGGAAATGCGATTGACAACGCAAATTGTTTAGTATGAGATGGATCAGGTTATCCTGGGCTTGGGTTCAGATGCGAATGTGTTACCAAAACAGACGTGGAAACGCATGGGCAAGCCTGCGCTGCAGTGGTCTCCTATTCAATTACGGATGGCAAACCAACAAAATATCTTACCCATGGGAAGGTTGCAAGGGGTGACAGTGGACATTGAAGGTGTAAGTACGCAAACGGAATTTGAGGTAATAGAAATTGTTGATGATAGTAATCCGTACCCCACATTGCTAGGAATAGACTGGGCCACAGACATGAATGGGATCATCAACTTAAAAATACGGAAGATGATATTCGAGAAAAAGTCGCTCCATGTAATAGTTCTGTTGGGCCCAGTCAAAGGAGCGCGCTACACTGAATGTGTGTGTGATGAGGATAATGATGATGAACTAGACTGCATGTACCAGATAATGGTGCAAGACCAGGATTGGGTGAATCCGACACCGGATAGGAGAATCTCATGGGAGCACGACAGTTCCTGCACGTCGGAATCAAATGAAGAAATAGAGTGATGGCAGAATTGATTTCATGAAGTAACAACACTAAATTGTAATATGATGATTAGATCACTGCGACGCATGACGACCAAAGAAAGGAAACTGCCAACAGATGATGGTGCAACAAATGGGAAGGAATTCATAGACCACTGTGGAAATACAATAACGAAGTAGAAGCGGCACGATGCGCAAAAAGGGGCACTGCGCGCGACAACTACACAAGGGTGGAGTACACCTCAGAAGACTAGGTGGAACTGGCGTGAATGTAGAAGGCGGCTGCGTGTATGGTTTGGAGGTCCCAAGCGGTGAACTTGATCTAGGCAGCAAGGACGAAGCAGATTGGGCAACCACCTATGCCAAGGGATGCAGCCGTATGTTGTGCAACCACATCCCCAACTAAGAATAAATAAAAAAACCTGACGCGACAGCAAGGAAGGCGCCACACTCCGTCAGTATCGTGACAAAGCGATCGATTAAACATGCGAGATCCTAAACAGAATTCACCAGATAAAATGAACCCATTGGAACCTGCGCGTACCAGTGGCTTGATGGGCCTATAGGACCATAAGAAAAAAGAAGAATGCGAAGGTAATTCTATCATTGATAAAACAAGATGAAACCAGGAGGCCAAAGAGAATTCCCCAGACCACAGCCCCCGCAATTCGGATGGGACGCAAGGACCTAGGTAAAGGAATTCGGAAGTTACAGGAAGCCATTCGGCGCGGGAGCTAGAAACTTCGCGAACTTGATGAACAATGGGCACGGATGAGGAGGAAAAGCGTGATATTGGATGAAGAAATCAACAAACTGAAAACCGGAGTCGCACAAGTGGGCTGCGCGAATCTAAGAATAAGGGGACCAGACCTGGTCAGCCTTACGACTGCATTGGAACGAGTTGCGACCCTGCTTTCATGGCTGCGATCGCACCTTACTAAACAGGGGAGCGTACCATACACAAAAGAGCGTGATGCGCTATTGGATACAAAGGTACTCGAAAGGTGCCTGTAGCCAGGCTAGCAGGAAAATTGAAATCCCGCACCAGGGGTGCGACCACCTGACTATCCATAGGAAGGCAAGTCTCAGTGCTCCAAGCAGTTGGAAGAGGTCGCGGGACTATAAAGGAGTCTATAGGGGAGTTTCATGGTGCGCCAAATCAGTATGAAGCACAAAACGCGTCTGCGTACAAGGGACTGCGTTGCCGCGTGGGTAGGCTAGAAAGTGACCATTACAAATACTGTTCATGACAAGATGTCCAATTTAAGACACTGAGGAGCATAAGACGGGCAATTAAGACACAGGGTCAGAACTAGGGTTGAAAGGATCTACCACCAAAATCGCATTAATGGGCCATGAAAGGGGGGAACAGTCGAATTTGAATTCAAAGAGGCCTATAAGGCACAGGTGACCCATCACCAAACAACCCTTGGCATGTTTAACTTGTGGCGTTATCAGACGAGCAGGAACCTAATGAACTTGGAAACCGTAAAAGCAAGTTTTTGGTCTGAAGCATTGCCAAAGGATACCCAGGAGTCCCTGATCATAATAATGACAAGAACCAGGGGAGCTACCCAGAGTTCTACACCGCCGGTGGGTGATACATCAGATATCCCTAAATCACCCCGGACTCCGAGGCCCAAAAAGGACCCCCAAGTAGCAGGACCAGTCCGCATGTCTCCACGAAATCCTCGATTCGGAAAACTGTCGATGGAAGAGAAAGGTAAAACAGTTAATATTGAGAGCAATGATGAGGAAAAGGACCCTCCAACCTCTGTCGAAGAAATGGAACCAAATGAAGAGACAGAAGAAGACATCCAACCAGTACGCGCCACAACAAAGCTACCCAAGTACATCCCTCTGCGGAAAGGGAGGGTAAAGGTCCCTAAAGATTTGGACGTTGTGACGAGCACACTCAACACCTCGTTCCTCCCCAAAGGGTATCTATTTGAAGGTACGGCTATAGGCCGCGTGCCCACTATAAAGTTCGAAGACTGGGACCTCATGGATACTGAGAAGTTCCCACATTTAGAAACTAGCGAGTTGATGGAACAAAGCATGGAAGGGGCATTACCACTCTGTAGCCACGGGCATGGTTGCACGGGGTGGAGGAGGCCGAGCTACTCTATCTCCTATCAATTCCCCACTTCCATCGGCCACAAATTACGATATTTGTTATCAGACAACTACTTTGCCTGGTGCATGATGGGTACTTGTGGCTGGAGGAGCCCATTCCCATCACGGCGTAGCTCATTCATAAGATTTCTCGACTTCCCTGTTCGGGAAGGGACCTCGCGGAAATTTCTAGCACCGGTGGAGACTTGACGCTTGTGGAGGCTATGAAAAAGAAATATAAGCTGGAAAAGAAGTAGAGGGGGTATGTTATTAATAGTATTCAGACAAAAGGGGTCCGTGTAGCTACCCAGTTATTGGCAGGAAAGGTGATAAGAAAATGCAAGGGCAACGAGGTACCAGCCACAATCATCGCACTGGCTGAGCAATGCGCAGAAGGGGTACAGTTCAATTGGGCGCAATTCCTCTGCGACGAGTTTCTAACAAACTGCAGGGAGGCCCAAGAATAAGGTAAGAGCTTCCACTATGCATGGTTGCTCTTATCCATCCTGTTGGTTACCGGCAAATTACCTAAGGATAGTCAGTTTCCTTCCCTTGACCAAGACTGGCCAGAGGCAACAAAATACGTGTCGTTATGGGCAACAAAGGACGCTACGCAAATCAGAGAAACCAAGATCTTTTGGGTGCTAATGGAGGAAAGCATACGACTATGGATCAACAAATGGCCACGGCTGTCTACCTTAGTATACAATAGTCTGAAGAACTTTGCAGACTTTAAAGTGAATATGAACAACGTATATATCAAGGCACGTGGGGATCCAGAGCAGAAGTGGACCACACTCCCCTTCATCGCCATAGATGGCATTGTTTTTGCAGTGGTCGATACATGGCCACTGGAATGGCGCACACCATATGTGGTATTGCGTGACCAAACAAAGATCTAGAAGAAAAAGGCTACTACCAAGCGGCTATCCCAATAAAAACAGAATGAATAACTAGCTGCGGAAGTACAGGCGTCTCGGGAGGCAACAAAGGCCACCACGGAAAAGACTGCAGCAGCCAGGGCCACTACGACGCAGGAAGAAAGATGGCCAGACATAACAACAGAAAAGGGGATAGATGCGACAATGGAAGGCGTGGACCCAAGCACCACCTTGACACAACTAAAATGACCACGCGTCCTAGAATACACTAGGCCATGGAAGAAGACCAAGGCTTCCAAGTTGGAGGGGGAGCAACCGAGGGTGACCTATATGACATTAGCGACGCAGTTCGCGAAGCCACTAGGGAAGTGATTCAAGAAGCAATGACAGAGCAACAAACTGTGTTGGGGGCGCTCATGACACAAATCCAAGATCTTTAAGTGCGGGCCCCACTGTAGGGAATGGTTGTCGCCCATGGGACCACAGGTACATCACCAACCAAGCAGTTGCTACAATCCAAAATGGCTAAGATTGTCATGCTGCCAGAGGGGGCACTGACAGTGGATAACACAGAATACAGAGCTGCGGTAGGTCGGCTCAAGGGCCTTGGACTAAACATGGCCACCCTTTTGCGCGAGATATTATACCAGCTACAGGATGGAGCCACGACAAAACTTCGCGCTAGGAAAGGACGCGCAGTACAGATGTTCAGTGAACAGCGGATCAATATTGAGCAGTTGAGCCTCCAATGTGGCGAAGCAGTAGCTCAGACTCAGCAGATAGAGCAGATCATCGAGGAAGCATGTCACCATGTCCCCGAACTTGAGATTACAATAGACTTACCAGCAGGTATACGGATCCACAAATTGTCCAGTGGATTCCACGAGGCGAAGGAAGAAAAAACAAGGATCCAGTTGGACCTCGACTTACAGATCCCAGAGCTAAGACTGGAGGTGCAGCCCTCTACACCACAAGAGCTCAAAGAGCTACGGCAACACGCCATTCGATCCGGGCGGGAAGCAATAGCACGTGCCATGTAGGAGTGCATTAGCTTGTTAGATCAGTCACTTATCACGGTCACTTC